>OY288110.1:19947677-20232677 GCA_958431115.1 Syrphus vitripennis
CTTAAAACAACGAAATCCACACAAAAGCCAACCCATCTCTCTCTCATTCTGCACTATAATGCCAACCAACTTGCCCATCCATCCGTTGACGTGCCATTCAACCATTCCATTTATATATCTGGTACAGCTTGGTCGTCGTTGAGTGTATCTTATGTCCCCATGCTACCACCAACCAAATCTCCTGGAGTGAGCTTGTGACATTACTAAATGACGAATTTTTTTTTTTTTTTTGTTAAATAAAAAAATTAAGAGAAATAATGTAAAAATCAAGAAATTTTCAAGTAATGAAAGTACACACTGGAGCTGCTATTTGGTCAGAAAAAAAAAAACAAAAAAATCTTCACAATGATGTGAAGCAGCAGCAGCAAAAAAAAAAAGAATAATAATAAAAACAGGAAGAAAGGATGATGATGGAAGTGAACTTTTTAATGAAGTTTGTGTTCGCATTTTACTTCGTCTGTTTTTTGCATTTCCTGAACTCATTTAGCAGCTTCTTTCTTTTTCACTCCATCACTCTCTCTCGCTCTCACTCATTCCTTTATATGTAGGTAGATTTTCTTCTTCCAGGAATCAGGAACAAATGGAATCTCTGACAAAATAAAAAAAAAGAAAATATTTACATTGTTTTCATTTTTTTTTTTTGTTCTCATTATGAACAAATAATACAAATTTGAAGAGGACCTTTCTACTGTACACACACAATAATATCTCCTGGGACAGGGACAGGGACACGTGTAGTGTAATGCAAGGGTTAACAGTAACACCACGTTCATTATAATGCAGTGTATATATCAAACATGGTCTCCATGGTTTCCGTTCTGGAACACTGTAGCGAAACAATTTAATAACATCCTGAGTCCTGAGCCTCACGAATAAACAGAAAGGGATCTAGGGTCGTGAAGTGATGTGCATTTCGTTTTTTTTTCTTCTTTAGAATTGAATTAAAGTACGAGGATTAATTTTTGTAAGTTCAGCTCTTTTTTTTTTAAAAAAAAGCCATGAAAAAAATGTTGAAAATGATTTCATACAAAAATATCTATGCGTTATTAAAAAATACTTGAAAAAATGAAAATGTGCTCAAGTACGGGTATTTATTTGGTTTTTTTTTTATGAAAGGTTTTTTTTTAAGTAAAGATGAATTCTTAAAATTGATATGAAATTGACTTTATTCGAAAAATATTATTTTGGCATTTTTTAAATATAATTTCTGGCAAATGACAGCCTCGGAAGTAATTTAATCTGAAGGCCCAATTTTCGATCACTTTTTCCAACATTTGTGGCCGTGTATCAGCAATAACGCGGTTGCCATCGTTTCGGGCTGATCGGCGTAGACTAGCAACTTCCATATGCTCACAGAAAATAGTCTAGCGGCGTTAAATCGCAAGATCTTGAAGGCCAATTCGCAGGTCCGAAACGTGAAACTACATATACGGTTACCAAACGTTTCCTTCAACAAATCAATTAAGGCACTATCTCTGTGACATGTTGCGCCATATTGTTGAAACCGTCACAGCTCCTGTTGTTCAATTGAGGAAAGAAAAAGTCCCTAGTCAAGGATCTATATAGCGGTCACCATTAGCTGTAACGTTCTGGCAAGCATCGTGATTCCACCAACCCATAAAGCACACTAAACGATCAATTTTTTTTTCTGGATGTAACGGTGTCTCAACATACACTTGAGGATTATCTTCAATCCAAATACGGCAGTTTTGTTTATTGACCTAGTCATTCAACCAAAAGTGTGGCTTCAGCAATAGTTGAAATGCCAAACCAACTAAAACAAAAATCACTTAATGGTTGTTAAAATGGCCGCCAGTTAAAAACGTGTTGCCAACTTAAAGTTCTATTGGCACCTGGTACCACGGCACCTGGTAGTCAACGCTGAACCCTCAATTGGAGATAGATTTTTTTTCGATTTGACGTTCAATTTGTTTCCCATAAGAGAAAACCAAAAAAGGTTTCCGAAAAACATTCATTTTAAATTCAATTAGTAAAGTCTTTGTATATAAGTCGAATGGGGCCACATCTAAAGTATGCCGGCAACCCTTACTCTTTTTTTTTTGCGGAGAGCTTATGGAGGTTTTAATTGATATTTATTGATATTTTTTGGATGCACAAATCCAAAAAATCGTCTCCTCTTGCCCCTACCACCAATTTCCGATGCTTAAAGACTCCCAAAATCGAATTTTACACCTCACATTTTGCAGCGCCACCACAAGGGTCCGGGAAACCCTAAAAAAAAACTCGCCATGATAGTACTATAGTTTTCATATACAAAGGTAAAGTTAATATTTTTCGAGTCCTTTTCTGGTTTTTATGGGAAATACATTCATCGTCAAATCAAAAAAATCGCCAATTGAAGGTTCGTCTGCTGACTTCCAGGGGGCGTGGAAAGCAACTTACCAAGTATCAATACACCCTTTTGAAGGTTAAGATACCTTACTTCACCCTGAAAAGTGAAGTTTGTCCGCCATTTGCTTTCCCGCCATTTTCTCGAAGGCACTGTCATAAGTCATTAAAAAAAAAAACAATCAAAAACGGGATAAGTAAAATGGCTGTTAAATAAGTGACGATGTTAAACAATCTTTTGATCCTATTATTGGCATGTCCTGCAAGATCCAATTTATAGGAACAGTTTAAAATTCAACAAGCCAGACTCAGACTCAGATTCTAATTAAAGCGTGCACAGTTCATACCTTCATTCTAAAAGCAACTAAACTTGGAATATTATAATCTAAATTTTAAAATAGATAGATATGTAAAATAATTGTACCGTACCTAACTATGTTTTAGTCATCACTACGACTTCCCTGCTTCATGATGCCATGTCCTTGAGTTAAACCAACTAATTAAAGAACTTGTTTCTTCGTTGTTTCAACTTAATTCTTCTCACTTCCATTTATATAATTATAAAACACTTGCACCAAATAGAAACAAACATAATTAGATATTCGCTTCCTTCATACTTTAAGTTAGTTTTCCTTCAAGTGGAGTATATACCCAGATAAAGGCTTCATCCAGAACCAAGCAGGAGGTGTTATGTTTTTTTTTTTATATTTAAAAAGAGCTCAGAGATGCTTGCTTCGAAATTAAATGAAAGAAAGAAAACTTTCGAGGTGAATTTTGTTGGGAAATTAAAAAAAAAAAAAACGGAATATAATAGGTAAATTTGATGAATAAAGGATTTAAATTTAGAACTTAAAAGTATGCATTATATACATAAAGAAATATCCTAGATGTGGAACAACACTACTTGTGTCTGGAATATATTTTAGTTTTTGTTTTATAATTTTTTAAATTAGATTAGAAGAGAAAATAGAAAAAGTTTGTTTGTTGTTTTTCACAAAGACAATCGTTTGGGTGTTTCTTTTCTTAACTAGGACGCAAGTTTTGGAAAATTATAAAACAAAAATATTGGAATTTTAGGGTGAGAAGTTTTCGTCATAAAAAGTAAACCCGATTAAATTATATCAAAATGGAATTAGGAGTATAACACAAAATGTAACAATATTTTTTTGGACAGAATTTTTTTTTTCGATAAAATTTTTTTTATTGAAAATTAAATTTTTGGCCAATTTTTTTTATAAAAATTGTTCAAAAGAAGACATGAGTATCTTAAGTGCCTTTGCTATAAATAGCAATGTGCTTTGTATATGAAAATTATAGTACTCTCATGGTGGATGTCGAATGGGGCGACATCTAATCTATGCCGGCAACCCTTACTCTTTTTTTTTTTGCGGAGAGCTTATGGAGGTTTTAAATGATATTTATTGATATTTTTTGGATGCAAAATGCAATTATCCAAAAAATAGTCTCCTCTTGCTCCTACCACCAATTTTCGACGCTTAAAGACTCACCAAATCGAATTTTACACCTCACATTTTGCAGCGCCACCACCAGGATCCGGGCAACCCTAAAAAAAACTCGCCATGAGAGTACTATAGTTTTCATATACAAAGCAATGTGTAGATAAATATTTTAAGAAAATGTCAGGATTGGAAAATTCTGTTTTGCATTGGTTTTGTTTTGTTTTCAAAATTTTGAACGTCAAAATTCAGTTTTGATAACTCTGGTAGCATTAAATTCAGCATGACCATACAGGTATTTAAGAAAACCGTTTTTGAAAGATCAGTATCTTCAAAATTCAGTATTTTTCAAAATTAAGGTTTCAAAATTCTTTCTCGATTTTTCTTTTAACCAAGAAAACTATTAAGATTGACTATAAAAAACTATAAAAACTATAAAAAAAGAAAGTCCAACAGAAAAACGCATGTTACTTAAGAAAAGCATTATTTGAATATTGGTTATTTTTCGCCTACTATTTTTTATTAAAAATTACATAAAATATGATTATTTTTTTATTTAAGGATTGAATACAAATTTTTGACAAAAATGTAAATTTGTCAAAATAACTTTTTTTAACATAAGCTACTCTCAAAATCAACAAAATTCCAAATTTTTTGGTAATTTTCAAAATTAAAAAAAAAAAATTTAGCTCAAAATATCGAGTTTTAGGTCTTAACGATTTTCGAGTAATCCTAAAAAAACCACCGATTTTTTTTTATTTTAGTGATGGAAAAAATAAGAAATTGGCCTGTTTTTACCAAATTTTCACTAACCCAAAAGGAAATATTTTTGAAGATATTACAATCAAAACCGAAGTTATATTTTTTTTATTTTTGAAAGCATGCAGGCAGCAAATTTAGTTTTTTGTTAAAAAAAATTCCAATGTTTGTTTTTAATACCTCCATTTTCATCTCGATTTACTGTCTATTATTTTTTTTGTTCAATTTGTGGGTTATGTTTCATAAATAATTATTTTTGGAAAACGTTGGGGTAGAAATTCAGGTTGGTTCAACGTTTTTCTTTCAAAATTCTACTTTTCCAAGTTTTGATTCCAGCATTTTACTTTTCAAAATTCCAAAAAACTGCAAGGCAAAAATAAGATAATCAGAATTCAATTTTTTGAAAGAGAACTGCCAAAATTTTGAAAAGCAACATTTTGAAAAACTGAATTTAAATTGTTCTCAGCAATTAACATGAAAATTACTTTTACGCTATATAGAATGACGGTTCCTTAATATAGTCACCGTAACTTACTACCTATTGAAAAACAAATAGTCAAATTTTTTTTTTTTAAAACTTAGTTTTTTTCCAAAATCAGTACCTAATACCTTTAATAAATATAAATTTGAAGTTTTTAAGGCCAACCCTGACATTATAAAAAATATGCATCGATTTATTGGATAGAATCTCGATTTACTGTCTATTATTTTTTTTGTTCAATTTGTGGGTTATGTTTCATAAATAATTATTTTTGGAAAACGTTGGGGTAGAAATTCAGGTTGGTTCAACGTTTTTCTTTCAAAATTCTACTTTTCCAAGTTTTGATTCCAGCATTTTACTTTTCAAAATTCCAAAAAACTGCAAGGCAAAAATAAGATAATCAGAATTCAATTTTTTGAAAGAGAACTGCCAAAATTTTGAAAAGCAACATTTTGAAAAACTGAATTTAAATTGTTCTCAGCAATTAACATGAAAATTACTTTTACGCTATATAGAATGACGGTTCCTTAATATAGTCACCGTAACTTACTACCTATTGAAAAACAAATAGTCAAATTTTTTTTTTTTTAAAACTTAGTTTTTTTCCAAAATCAGTACCTAATACCTTTAATAAATATAAATTTGAAGTTTTTAAGGCCAACCCTGACATTATAAAAAATATGCATCGATTTATTGGATAGAATGAAATAAAAAATTATACTTTTTGCTTTCAAAAATTGGTAAAAAAAATTGGAAAAAATTGAAATGAAAGGTCAAATTAAAAAAAATATTTCATCAAGTTATCGAATGCTATGTTTATATGCTGAAAACAACATATTTTTGTTGGAATTAGAATATTTCTTTCTGAACCATTTCTAAAAACTTTGAAACCTATATTGTAGTTTTCTTGCACTTGCCCATTTCAATTTCTCTTAAACAATATTTCAAATAAAAAAAAAAAACAATTTAAAGTAACTCGATATCCAAAAGCGTTAAGTCATCAATCAAAATCACGACAGCTCTCCCAACCCTTCTTCAGCGTATGTTTGTCTTGAAAGATGATCCTTAAGAATGTGACTGAAGCAAAACAAATATTGGCCAAAGAATATATACAAAATTTCCTGCTCAATTGTTCAAAGTGATTTATTCACTTCGCCTCCAAAAGAAACTCATCAGCCAGTGTTTAACAATATAATAATCCTTCAGCCGTATCAATTTTCACAGCAAGGGTTGCTTTAGATCCTTGCTATACACAGACTGCACCTTCATTTGAAATACCATTAGACTTTTGAAGACCATTATTGCCGGGCTTTTAGCTTAGTGCAAATCAATACCACTTATTACCACCTCATTCGTGTGTGTGTGTTATGGCCGCCGACAAACCAATATATAAATATGACTATGCTCATTCTCTCCCTCGATTGACTTTTGCATTTTCATTTAATTCGATTGTGCGGGTTTGGGGGTTGTCGGTTTGGCTCGAACACACAGATTGAATAACACTAAATTCCATTTCCAAACCATCAGCAGTTGTTGTTGTTGTTGGCAGAGCTATAGAACTGGTCACCGATGATATTAAGCTTTCAAATCATTGAACATTGCTTAGTGATGTGGGCAGAAATTAGTACGCTCGAAGAAGTAAAGGACCGAAAATATTAACAATTGCCGCCGGCTGCCGTAACTATATTACTCTTAATTAGAACTTGGGTGCGAGTTCGTTGGCAGAGGAATTCGAAATTTACATATCAATCTTCTTCTGCTATCGAAGCCGTCAAGTTCTTCGTCGAACATTTTGAATCTTCCCCACCCTCTTGTTGCTGCTATATAGCCAATCAAGTTGTATTTGTCAATGTCCCTTCACTCTGACTCAACCCTCTTTATAACAATTTTAATTAAATCTTAAACATTTTAGAAAATCCAAGTAAAATTCAACCAGCATCATCATCAGCCGGATGTTTCATGGCTTTTAAAAATAATTGGGTCCTGTTTCTTTGTGAGGAAGTTTTATTTTTTTTTTTGTGTCTTGTCATCCAAACCCTTAACCGCACTGAGACTTTATATAATTTTCATTGAAATTCGAAATACCATCATCATTGAAAAAGGGTTGTGGCGCAATATCTTTTGGTATATAAGACAATATAAAAAGGACCATAAAAAGGGAGCCTTAGCAATTGGAATTGTTTTCTTTGATACCTACCTATTAGTAGATGGTTGGCGTTGGAAAAGTTATACCGTCATCATTGGTCGTAAAAGAATATATAGTTTAAAAAAATATTTAGGTATATTGAAAAAGGAAAACTTTTGTAAAGTTTTGTTTTCTTTTGTGGCGTTCTTGGGACAAAATCTAAAATGCCTAAAGTGAGCTGTAAAATATTAATGATGCTACCCGTTTAACGTTTATCTGAAAAATTTAATTGAAATAATGATAAATTTTGATTTAATTTGAATGAAGAACGGTAGAGTGATAAACAAAAATTATTAATAAGAAAAAATTTGGTCATTAAAACTTTTTTAATTCTTAGGTTAGGTTGCAAAGTTTGATACGAAAATAAAAGTCATTCTAGTAAAGGCCGATTGTGTTCCGGATACATGAACTTATAATTTGAGCTCTTTGAAAACTCTTAATTTTCTCATATATGTATTGGTCATTGATCATTTTGAAAAAAATTTTACTCCGTTAAAAAAAAAACTCCAAAAAGGAAAAAGTGGAGGCCAGACGAGATGCCCTTTCTCTAAGTTCTGGAAAAAGATGAGAGACATCCGGTCTAGATTGATCATGATGACGGATATGATCATGGATATATAGGAACAAGTTACAACAAAGATAATCACCCCACCGTAATTATCGAAGAGTTCCCAATTAGAGTAGATGTGCCCCAGGGAAGCGTTCTGAGTCCTTTACTCTTTATTACAGTCCTTGACTTTCTGCTTGAAGATAAGTTGACAGAATCCAGAGTGAATCAGTTATTCTTTGCTTACGATGGAGCATCATAAGTTAAGTCCTACATCCATGCAACGAGTCCTTGATGTATGAGGATCTTCTAGAGGGAAACAAATATCGCGTTGGCGCGAAAAATTCGAATACCTATGCTGATCTTTTTCTGATTCACACAGGCCTATTCGGAGCATCTATTTGAATTGAACAGTTGTTCCCAAGTGCGAAAACTTTAAATATCTTGGATCTGTAAATGATCTTGTGATGGCGACGCCAAACATCGCGTAAGCGTAGGTTGGATGAAGTGATGGGAAAACTCTGCCGTCTTCTCTGATCGAAAAGTTGTTCACCTAGCGCTTCCATTCGGTTTGCAGTGTTGGACGATGATCACGAAGTATGAGAGTAAATTGAACGAAGGTTAAATGATGATGCCATCTTGCGCACATGTTAAAAGAAGATGTCTTGATATCCCAATTCAATAGGAATATAACACGAAGTTGCAAAGGCAAGCGTAAGAATTCCTGGATCCAACAAATGCAGCGACACTGCTTTAAGTTGGAACAACTCGAGTGCAGGAGCCTACGTGTCTACGTTTCTTGAGGTCAACCACGGCGAACCCCAGTCACCGTGAAGTCTTAATGTGAAGCAGTAAACCAGGAGAGTTGTTGGGCTATTCTTCTATAAAGGGCAATTTGGGTTCTAAATATTCAGCATCATCGGCTCGACAACCGGGGTCTGGGCCTGGCCTCCTTCAACAAGTCTCTCCACCTATCCCGGTTTCGAGCCGACGCCATCCAGTTGCGCACCCCAAGGCATCGGGTGTCCTGGTCTACGTCATCTCTCCAGCGTAAGAATGGTATATCACCCTGCCGTCTACCAAAGAATGTACCACAAAGGACTTTCCGAGCCGGTTCCTCTTCACTCATGCGAGCTAGGTGCCCTGCCCACCGGAGTCTACCGAGATTAATTTTTGTCACTGTGTCTGTTTCAAGGTAGATTGTGTACAATTCATGATTGTACCATCTCCGGAATCGTCCTTCCTCGCATATGGGGCCAACAATTCTCCTTAGACTTTTGTCTTGAACGCGGCTAAGAAGTCGGAGTGTCTTTTGCTAAGCACCCAATTCCCGGATCCATACGTGAGTATTGGCATGACCAGTTTTGAAGTTATGGTGATATTTCTGGATTTGAAGAGCTTTGACAGACCGTTGGAATTGAACAGCCGCCCGTGTATTTCTTCTTCTATAATTATTGTCGGCTGCTACTATTGACCCAAATTATTTAAAGGATTGCACGACTACAAATGTTCTTCTCTCATTCAACGCCACCATGTACTTTGTTTACCCTCACTAATGTGCATCCCTAGATTTTGTGCCGCCTGCTCGATCTGGATGAAGGAATCGTGTACATCTTGTTCCAAATATTACTGATAGCTTTATTGCAGGAGAAAACGGCATTTAAGTTTCGTTTCAGCAAACGGATCTAAGACTGTTTGGTAGAGTATCATTCCAGGTGTAGGAATGCTTTCCTGAGACTGCTATGGCAACATAGGCAATCACCAATCATTCTGTAAGTTCCATAGAACTCCACCTTGCTGAGTGCCTCTGCTGGCAAATCTGCTTGCAGAAATGTCACCCATGTTGAATTGACAATTCAATGATCGATCAGTTCCCCAAGCGACTTTTCTGCTTTCCGAATACATAGGTATCACTGATGCGATTGCGGATATTTAGACATAGTTAAAGGCACCTTCTCAATCAGACGTTGAAGTGTTTACCCAAGAAGAAAGAAAACTCTGAAACATTATTGTCTGTCCGATTAGCCAAATTCATCCACAAAGTTAAGCTGGAATGTTGCAATTACTGACGTGCTCTATACATTTCATTAAACGGACTCTAAAAAAAAATTCAATAACTATTTTGAATCTTTTAAACGGTTCTTAGGCTCTTGGCAATCAAGAAAAAATCTTATTTTTTGTAATAGTCTTTTAACGTCATTTTGAATGTTGATAGTCACTTCGTATATTGCTGACATACTCGCACTCCTGCTCAAAATGACACCACATAACTTAAACAAAAAAAAAAAAAAAACTAAACAGCATCGGTTTGGAGTGAGCAAATGATTAATGATAAAAACCATGCCAAGTAAGTAGCTATCATCAGCTATGTAGGTATACCTATCCCACATTATTAGCCAAGCCAAACACCCAAACCATTTTTATCTATCACAGATTTTGTTGTCGGCTATAAGCTGATCTAACGTGACGTGTGTGCAATGGAGCAGTGATGATAATGCGGGTATTTTGCGAAATCGTGTCACAGGAGAAGACTCTCCCTTCACTCCTCTCTCTCTCTCTCACTGAGCAATAACAACAGAAAAAAAAGGGACACAAAAATTATTGTCAACCTCGTCATGGTGTTTAGCCTTGATTCAATGGGAGAACTTATCATCGAGCTGAAAAGAACCCTTTTAAATGCCACTCCATTAGACGACCGCAACATCTTCTGTCATTGTGATTGATTGGGTTGGAAAAAAGTTTTCTTCAGTAACATTATGCAGGATCATTGCACAAGCTTCATTGGTAGGTATACCACAAGTCCTTCGATGACAATTTTATTCATAAAACATAAAACTGGGTTTCTATGGTTTGTGTGTAAAGTGGGGGCGGAGCGGCCTAGTATAAGCCTATGTATAGCAAAACATAAATTTCCAATTTATACCTGATGGCCCGTAAGGGAATTGTTTAATATCCTGGATTTAACTGGATAGCGCATGTTATAATATAAAAGGAGAAGAAATTGGTAAAAATTAGGGCGGGAAAGTTAAACTAAAGTCCTTTTTATCTATGTCCCAGATTATAATTCACACAACACTTTGGAATTTGTTGTGGTTCTGTTTTTGGTGTGGTTTGAGATATATATTTTATGTTAATGAAACAATATCTGTGCTGATGCTTTGTCGGTTAAGGATACCACCGCTAATTCAGTCGAGGTTTTGTTGGTATGGTATATTGTAATTAAAACTCGAGACGGAAATTCAAGTTAACTGCTGAGTGGTTTTTGTGAAAACAATTCATTAAAAGTCAACAGAACAGCGGAAGATATATAGATATACACAAGTTGTAAGTTGAACGGGCAATTAGGAATGAATAGGAAGAGATTTGTAATGGATTATGATGATAGAGCAATGGAGTTAAATTTAAAGACAAGGGCTGTTATATAAATTAATTAGGGCAGTAGTGCTTTTAATACCATATACATATGTACTATTTATTTTTTTCAAGTCCCGGAACTTCAAAAACACAAAATCGAGCGAACTCAGATTCCTGAAATAGTTGAGCTAGGTTTTGATTTTAAATTTTTTTTCGGGTTTTTGAGTTTTTGAAAATCAAGGTTTTCGAAATATCTGGTTAAAGAATAGCTGAAATCCATAGAAACCCGAGATCATACAACTCTGAGATTTCAAAACTTTGAAATCCAAAACACCGAAGTCCCAGAAAACTCGAAATTGCGAAAGCTCTCTTTTTATTTTGTATAGTTGGCCAACATTTTGAATTCAGATTTATGTTGGAGTCTTAAACTCTTGGGTTTTCAGTTAGTTTTTGTCCTGAAATGTAGTTTTACAGGATTTTGACTTCAGATTTTTACTAAGAATTGGAGTTCTTGGGCTTTGAGGTATTTTTTTTGGTTAGAATTTGGACTTCACAAAAACGAAAATCCCCAAAATCTGAAAATCCCAATTTGAAAAAAAAAAATAATAAGAACCTAAAATCAAAAAAATATAAAAAGCCCGAAATTCTAAAAACCTTGAGATTTTGACCTTTGAATATATTTTCTTGGACTTTGAGTTTTTGTTATTAAGGGGTTTCAGGATCTTCTATTCTTTATTGTTTAAAAAAAATCAAAGCCCCAAAAACCTCCAATCCTGAAAACTCTGAATTTCAAAAACTGAAAATCCTGGAATTTTCTGAAAATCAGATAAAATTTTTGTCATTTTGGCCTAAAGCCAAAAAATAGAATTTTGGACATATTGATTTTTATGTGTTTGTCTTAGTTCATATAAAATAACTGACCGAAATTTTGATTAAATTTTTTTTCATAGTTTTCAGTTTTTTGGAATATTCCAATATTCCAAAAAAAACAAGACGTAAAAAAAACCCAAAAATAAAAATAGGAGGTAATCCCGAAAAGATTTTGCTTTATTTTTTACAATTTTACGGAATTTTTATTTAAGATTTTCGAATTTCGTGTTTTTCGGATATTTTGAAATATTGGATCTTAAAAATCTTGCATTAATATCAGTTTTTTTTTGAGATTTTTAGACTTTGATAAATATTTTTTTTTAATTATGGGCTTTAAATATTGTGTTCAATAAAAAGCCCAAAAAACTTAAATTCTTAAATTCTTAAGTTTAAAAACCCGAAATATCCAAAAAATTTAATGTAATTTAAAGATTGATTTGAAATGTAGGGTTTTCATGATTTCTGGTTTCTTATTTCGAGAATAATTTAAGTTTTGAAAATCTTGCATTCATTAAGTAAAATCAATATTTTAAAAATACCTTTTCGAAAACGCCTATAGTTCCTCTCTAAAGCCTCTTAATTAAATTTTAAATCAATTTCCAAGTTAGGGGCAAACGTGGTGTTGTTTTTTCTTCTAATACCTTCATTAATAAATACGTATTTCTAAATCAAATGTTTGCTGGTTAATAGGAACCTTAGTTTAATGCGCATCACAGTAAAAAAAAAATTAAAAAGACCCTTCTTTCCTGCGATCCAGTTTTCGTGTCGAGATTTAATTTTTTTTGAATTGTTTGAGAGGTTTTTTAAATTTTCTTTCAGTTTTGTTTACGAAAATTGAACATAAAATTTTTTAATTTTTTATGCTGATGTTTTTGAAAAACAAAAATTTGTCTTCTAATAGTTTGCGGATTTCACCATCTCTCATTCCCCAAAAGCCCCATCACAATTTTATTGCAATTTCTAAACTCGTGGTTGATATAGTGATGAGTGGTGGAATAAGGGTGACGATACTCTGTGAATGTATTTCCAAGATTAAATCCTTTTGTTTCATCGGCAGTTTTTTTATTATTTTTTTTTTGTTGTTTGTTTGCTTCGTCCTGGTTCGCTCTTGTTTACTATATAGTAGTTGCTAACTGTCGTCATGATGATGAACGTTGATTGCTATTTGGTTGCGGTGCAAACTTGGACGGATGGATGTGAGATATGCATCAGTTTGTGTGGTTTGGTTGTATTTAGTTGTCTGCGGATATCCATCATTATTATTTGTATGAGTATCCTGAAAATTCTGTATTTCTATATACATGTACATACATAGGTACTTCGATTCTACACTTCATTTGGTTTTGTTCTCATTCCATCGTCAGTTAAGTACTCTACTTTGGTTTTCATTTGGATATTGTTTTCAATTCTTTTTGTTCTTAATCCTTTTCTTTTTTTATTTTTTTGCTTGTTTTTGTTTAATTTGAATTTCAATGCAAAAAGGAATAGGAAAAGGAAAATAGAGGAATTGCTTCAAATCATAAACGATTAAATGATGAGGCTATGATTTGGAGCTTTTATTTTCTGTTGTTAGTCTATCCAGACTGTATTCAAACTTTTAAAGTAAAAACAATGACATCTGAAATTTGAAATAGACACATTCATTTCAATTTTTAACAATAAGATAAAATTATTTAGATGAAGGGATTATTAAGAACTTTAGATAAATCATTCATTAAATCCATTTGACTATTTCATATGAAACCCGCTATGAGCCCAAGGGGGGTCTTAGGCCACCAAATTAGTTTTTCACCCATAACTTTTTAATGGTTAATTTGATTGAAAAGTTTTGTTTGCAATACTTTCAGATCATGAAAATCTCTACAAAAAAGATTCTGACAATTTATGCCTCCGACTCACCGCTTAGAAGATATCGACATTTCAATAAACACACAAAGACGAAAATCTCTAAACTTACAATCTTAGGTTAAATTTAGATCTTAGATTTTTCTGGTTTCTGGTGATTTTTCGAAATTGTGCTGTTCTTATGTCTAATATGGCTAATGAGACTATTGGTCGGTTAAAGAATAAATATTTATCGAGCAGCGATCAGGTTTAATAAAAGAAAAAGTAGGAAAAATGAAGAACGAATTGACAAAAATTGAAAAATTCTGCTTTTCCAAGAAGTATGTATTTGGCGGGTCTAAGGAATTTGCAAACAGAAATATATAATACTTTAATACTTAAGAAAAATGGTAAAACAAAATTTTACCATAAAAACTTTCTTCCATAAAATGTTTCTCAAAGTAGATTTTTTCAAAAAAAAAAAAGATGAAAAATAAATTGTCAGAAAAAAATTACTAAAAAAATGGTTACAAAAACACCGTCAAAACGAATTTTGCATGAAAAAATTGTCAGAAAACAAAAAAGTGGAAATGTTTTTGAACTGCTAGAATATGAATTGGTCAAGAAATTAACTGTGGTAAAAAAGTTTTGTCGTAGAAAAAATCATACTTAAAAAAAAAAAAAAAAAAATTGTTGAAAAAAAACGAAAAAAAAAATTGTCAGAGATTAACAAATGAATTTTTTTGTGAATAAAAATTTTGTGAAAAATTAAATTCTGAAATAATGTTCATTGAAAAAAATTTTGAAAAAAAATTTTTACCGAAAATAGTTGCCAACAAAAAATTTAAAAAAAAAATTTGTTCGGAAGAAATTGTCAGAAAAAATGTACTTCTTAAAAAAAATCTTTAAAAAAATGGAGGGAAGAAAAATTAGGAAAAATATCATTTGCATAAAAATTCGTAAGAAAAAAAATATTTTTCAAAAAAAATGGAAAGACCAAGTGAAAACTTGACTGCCTACCAAACTAGCAGGGCATCAGTTCATCATATTATCAAAATTGACAGTAGCTATATACAGGGTGAGTCATGAGCAATGCGACAAAATGCTAAGGCGTGTAGGTTGCGTTGAGACAAGAAAAAAATCATATGGGAGGGGGGGGTCTATTCCCCTCCATTTAGCAGGGAGGGGCAATTTTCGAAAAAACTGACTTAAAATGGAAAACAAATTATTTAAAATCAACGGCTTCATTCACAATGCTGTGCGATACGTTTTTGAAAAGCCAATAACTTTTTCTTTCATTCTGTTTTTAAATAAATATATTCTAAGGCATAGTTTTTGAAATATTAATTTTCAAAGTCAAAATTTTGAAAAAAAAAATTCAAATTCATTTTTTTCAAAATTTTACGTAGTTAAGTGCTAATTTTAATTTCAAAATTCAATGTTGTTATTAATTTTAAGTCAAAATAAGAAAACCGGATTCAAAAATTTTATGTCGTTCTCAAGACATAAAAAAAAAACCAAAACCACCTTTTTCTAAGAAAAACATTTATTTTTATTTTAACGAAGTAATTTATGAAGCATTAATCTTAGTTTTTTTACTTTTTTTGTATTGGAGTGTTATGAGAACGTAATAAAATTAAATAAATTTTTGTGAACAACAACAACAACATAAAGGCACTACCACCAATTGTTTTGTATGAATTAATTTTCTATTAATTCATTTATATTTTTATTTTTGGCCGGAGTTATAGCTATTTCATGCTTGCCAGGCAATCATCAGACTCCTTAGTGGTGCTGAGCTTTAATCCAATTTTATTTGAAGAACACTTGTAGGATTCAAACCCACGCATATCAGATCTGCTCAGTCTTTGTAGTCATGTGCACTTACGCACTACACCACTTCAGACCACTGATGCTACGTGTCCAGATGTCGTACTTGTTCATCAAATGCATTTGGAGTCACAGCATTTTTATAAGCGCCTTAAAGTATGCTATCTTGTTCCGCCTCCACTGATGATTGCCTGGCAAGCATGAAATAGCTATAACTCCGGCCAAAAATAAAAATATAAATGAATTAATAGAAAATTAGTTCATACAAAACAATTGGTGGTAGTGCCTTTATGTTGTTGTTGTTGTTCACAAAAATTCAATGAAATTGACGGAATAAAGAATAGTCAAGTCTAATAAAACTGACATTCTATGTACAAGCGTACACTTAAAAATAAAATATAAAATTAAATAAAATTAAATTATTAACATGTATCATGGTACTTTCATTCAGTTTTCTTCGTCTACCAATGACACAGAGTTACCTCAGATTGAACTTAAATCCCACATTAACTAGACCCTAGACTTATTAAACTATGCGAACGCTAAACAACGCAACACAAAAATATTCCCCCGTCACTTCTATTAAAGTGAGAGAGACCAAATTGAACACTTGTAATCCCTGTCTACCTCTTTCAATAGATTACTTCCCATGAATACACAATTTCCATCTGCAAATCGACAAGAAAATAATCCTCCTTTGTTATTCCTGGAAAATGTTCTCATGTCGACAATAAATGGTTATTCCCATATATCCCAAAAAATACCAACCCATCGCCCTTTCCATTGTCCCTAACATGCAGTCTTCATTAATATTAACTGTAGTTACCTATATACCTACCTATACCGTTCTGCAGAGTGAAGCACCACGTACACACTATCTCCCAATATCTTCCTTAATATGTCCTCTCTGAAACTTTTTCAAACAAACACACAAATCCAACGGCAACAAAAAAAAAAAAAACAAGGAACAACTGGAAACAAGGACTCAAAAGGAAACAACAACAAAAAAGTACCTATCAAACTTTTCGAACTAAATCAAATCCATCGATTACACTTTATTATGTCCCATCTATACCTACTACCTGTTGCCCAGCATTGTCCTTGCTGTGCATCAAGTGGGTGGGCGCACGATTTTCTCTGCCCGTGTAGCATTGTAAGCTGCGAGCAATGTTCTTCTCCATACTTGTGAAATATACTGAATGCAGCATGAGTTTCCGAATTATTGACGGTACTTTGTCTTTCGATTTTATTCCAACATCCGGTTACATTTTTGTATGCTGGTGTGTATACCTTTTGTCCTTGTTCGCGTTGATATAAGAGTAGCAGTAGGTAGGTACAAAAAGATGTCTCCTCAAAAACGTGAATGTGCAACTTTGCTCAGGATATCACAAACGAGAAAAGAAAATATTCCCCCCATAGTCACATTCTAAGTTATAGGTGATTCTGAAATTTTCTATTACAGTTATTTTTTTTGTTCGTCCTTTTTCCCCATTTGTGTGAAACTTTTCTTGATGCTATAAAGGATATGATCATATCGAATGGGCTCTAAGTTGGATGGAAATGTGAGCACAGCCCATTCACGAAAAATAGAAGACAAATTTTTATTACCGTTCGATTATCTTCATGTCGTTTATTCCATCGTCCTTGTCGTAATTGTTTTTTTTTTTTTTTTTTTTTCCTTAGTGCAGTTACCTACTTCTTGAGATTTCGTTGTTGGTTGTGTCTTCTTTGGGAGCATAGCCAAAGTTTGGCCTGGCGAGAAAAGTGCACTTCTTACACATAGCTAGAGAGATGGAGAAAAATGTTGGCAATGGGGAGTCCTTAAAGATGGATGAAGTGAGATCGAAAGACAAGAAGTGAATTGATTTATTATGTGGATAAAAAAGTTTTCTTATGATAATAATAAAGAATGGAAGGCTCGGAGAAGCAGGAGAAATAAAACTGGGAGCAGATGCAGATTATGCTGCAGGAAGAGGGATATAGAGAGGGAGAACAACAACTTTGGTGGAAGTTTTGTAGAGTTTTTTTTTTTTTTTTGAATTGAATGTCCTCGGGGGAGGACGAAACGACGCAATTTTCAAAATGAAATTGTTTGAAAATTTTCTTTGAGTGAATTTGTCACGTCGAATTGGGATTTAAAAAGCTTAAGGCTCTCGCTGCTGGGTATACAAATTGGAAACTCGATGGAGATGAGGATTTTGGAAAACGGAACGAAATGATGCTCAAATTTGTGTAAATAAACTTTCATGGAATTAGGTTACAATATTATATATGTATCTGCACAAAGTATATAGAATAGACGGAACGTATAAGGTGAAGGCTAAATTGATGTGCTCTGCTCTGTAAGTATGTATACCTAATGCCTTCCTATCTACTATGTTCTAGTTTTCTGGTCCTATTCGTATTTTTTTTTTTTTTAGAATCCGTGTGGAAAAGTTTTGGATTAAAATTCGAAACTGGGCCACGAAAGGGTTATTGCCTGAAAAAGTTTTTTTTTCAAAATGAATTTTTAAGCAAAAATTTTTATGAATAAACTTTAGATAATTACTCTTTTCATCCAAATAATGGCAGATGAAATTGGATGCGACTCGGACAACAAGTTTAAAATTTGAGCTGTGAGCGGATTTTGTTTTAAAAAAATGACGGAAATGCAGTTTGGTAGAAAAATAGTTTTTTTTTGAACACGTTCCAAAAATTTTTTATGGACAAAGTAAAGTACCTACATATGTAAGTAAAGTATATTCAAAATTCTTTCAAAATATCAAATTGCTCTTGGAAAATCTATTTTCATTGAAATGAAGCATCAAATCCAAAGTATTTGTTTAAATTTTTCTTGCCATCTGCCCATTCAGTAGAAGGGAGACCTTCTCAGAACTTAAAACATATTCCAAAAATATGTAGGTATTTAGAATTTTTCTGTTTTTGTACTTTTTATTTTTTATTAATGGAGTAAAAGTTGTTCAATGGGGACTAAAAACCAGTTCAAAATTATTTCAGAATGAAAACAAGTTAAGATTTACAGAATTTTTAAAAACAGGATTTTGATTAATAGATTTCTGGTTTAACAGAATTTTGATATATAGAATAATGCAAAAGAATAAAAGAATACTAACCTACAGAATTTTGGTCACACTGAATTTGGGAGTTCAGAAAAACGACCCGTTTTCAACTAGTGTACACTGGGTAATGAAAAAACGATTGAACATTTTTTAAATTATCAAAAATAAAAACTGACACAATTAGTGTCAATGTTGTATTTTTTTTTTGTTGAAAATGGAATTAATATCAAAAAATAATTTTTCAAAATAAGTTTTTTTCCAAAACTGTAACTACACTAAAAATACCTATACCTATATAATGTTCTAAAAACCTGATTTTTTATCAAAAATTTGAAAGATAAAAATCAAAAATCTTAAGAAACTGATCAATTTTTTTTTAAATTTAAAACTTTCAAAAAAAATTAAAAATCGAACATTTTTAGAAATTTTATTTTCTTCATCATCATCATCATCGGCTCTTGAACCGTGGTCTGGTCCTGGCCTCCTGCAACAAGTCTTTCCACCTATCCCGGTCTCGAGCCGACGCCATGCACTTGCGCACCCAAGGCTTCAGGCATCCTGGTCTAGGCCATCTCTCCAGCAAGAATGTACCACAAAGGACTTTCCGAGCCGGTTCCTCTTGCTATGTCTGCTTCAAGGTAGATTGCGTACAATTCATGATTGTACCATCTCCGGAATCGTCCTTCCTCACATATGGGGCCAACAATTCTCCTTAAGACTTTTCTCTCCCAAGTCTTTGACCCATACATGAGTACTGGCAGGACCATGGTCCTGTACAGCAGCAGTTTTGAAGCTATGGTGAGATTTCTGGATTTGAAGAGCTTTGACAGACTACAGTAGGCTCTGTTGGAATTGAGTAGCCGCCCGCCTATTTCTTCTTCTAAATTATTATCGGCTGCTACTATATTGACCCAAGGTATTTATGAAGGATTGCACCACTTTAAATTCGTGCTCCGCTACCTTGATTGTTTGACCAACTGTTCTTCTCGCATTTGACGCCACCATATGTACTTTGTTTTACCTTCACTAATGTGCAGCCCCAGATTTTGTGCCGCCTGCTCGATCTGGATGTAGGAATTGTGTACAGCTTGATCGGTCCTTCCGATGATGTCAATGTCGTCTGCGTAAGCCAGTATCTGGCTGGACCTGTTGACGATGGTCCCTCTTGTTGTTGTGCCAGAGTCACGGATTGCTTTCTCCAATGCCAGGTTGAAGAGGAGGCATACCAAACCATCATCTTGTCGGAGTCCATTTAAGATTCCGGCTATTTTTACTTGGCTTGTTACGTTGATCATGATCAACCTACAAAGTCGTATCAATTTACTTTGGATGCCGAATTCTCTCATGGCTTTGTAAAGTTCTACCCTGGCTATGCTATCGTATAGGCGGCCTTAAAGTCTATAAACAGATAGTATGTTGGAATGTTAAATTCAAGACATTTTTCCATCGCCTGCCTAAGGATAAAGATCTGATTTTATTTTCTTCCCAAAATGAAATAACCAAAAATACATATTTGCAACATCAATTTGATGTTTTTACTAAAACAACCCTTAAACATTTCAAATTCAGAAATTGCAAGAAAAAATTGAGCTAAAAAATCATTTTTTTCCAAATGTAATAAAAAAAAAAACATTCAAATGCAGCTACATAAACCTAGCGTTGCGAAAACTTTTATTTCCTCCTTGGTTAGAGTTATTTTAAAAAACTGAAATTTTGAAGAGAATTTTAATATTTCAAAAATCCTATTTCAAAATAAAATATTTAAAAAATAATAGAAAAAATATCTATCAAGTATCAAGAAATTTATCATCACTTAAGTTCGAGAAATCCTCGTATTTGAGGTTATGGTTATTTGGGATTATAATGGAATAGGTGTCCTTAAGTCCTTAAGTCCTTTTAATTATATACATAAATATAACGTTAATTAATTTTGGTTGATAGGAACAGCTTTAAGCCCTTAACAAACTTTTGAAAAAAAAAAATATCGCGAAAGTCCTCGAAAATCAGTTCATGAATTCTATAAAAAAATCATTTGTTAAAAAATTCAGATTGACTTCTTCAAAAGTCTCTGTACAGAGTGGCTTCAAAAGTCAAGTTGTTTTTTTTTTTTTTTTTTTAAACTCAAAAAGTCAACATCCAACTCCAAAAACAAAACAGTTTGCACAAAAAAGGAAAAAACTTGCCCGCTTAAATAATTCGTCAACCAGAACTTCACGTGGGTGTTCCTGTTCGTTCTTCATTCTTTTACGAGGCCAATTAGTCCTTCGAACTGAATGGAAATTCTCCTTAAAACAAAAGTTTCCCACATCATCCCAGCCCAGCCCAGCCAGTGCACCAAAGCAAAGCAATGGAAATGGAACCCTTTGGTTTTTTTCCATTCATCCAGGAGATACTAATGGCTTCCGATGTCACATCACATATATACATTATGTAGCTATGTACATACTAGGTACCATGTGATGTGATCTCTTCAATCAGCGTTCAGTCACAACAACAATACACAAAAAAAAAAAAAAACTTCTAAAAAAAAGGAACAACACAAAATATTTCAAAAAACCCATATAGAATTGTATGTCCTTCATTGTTGGTGTTGGAATATATGGATGACGGCAAAACGTATAACCATCATCATCATCAGTACATCTCCTTTTATATGCGTGAACCTGGAACACACATAGATTTTACTCGTCCCACTTGACACTCCCATAGGTAATAAGTGTAAGTGATGTTCGTTTCATGCGAAATGATCCAACAAGCATATCAACCCCCAAACCCCACCAAACATATATACTCTACACTATACACATGTTGAGATGACATTGCGTCCACATGTAACCAGCAGCATCAGCCATAATGGAAAAGGTATAGTAGCTGATGGGCTCTGGATGATATGGTTTGGTACTAGAACAGAAGCCGCTGTTGTGGCACCACTGGAACCAATTTAGCTCAGCACAAAAGTGCTCTCTTAAACCCAACCGAAGCCGAAAATTACCTAACCCAAAGCCCACCTACACACATACAACACACGCCCCGATACTCTCGTATATGATGTGGATGCCAAATGAATGAATGAAAGTAGTCGTCTCGTTGCTAGACGAAATAAATGAAAACGCTCGTCAGGGGAGTCGATTTGAGTTCGAGCTGAATGGATTAGATCCTCTTTCATGGTGAAGAGGAGGATTGAGATTGGTGGGTGGGTGACCGAGAATATTGTGTCCTGTTCGTGTGATAAGGCTCGTTCGTTACATCAAAAGTGTGTTTTGCTCTTTTTGTTTCTTTTTTCTGTTTGTTGTTGCTGTTTTTTTTTTGTTCTTACCTGGAGTATATGATACTTTGGGTGAATGTGTACATCTTCTTCTCATTTATAGATACCTGGGTGTTTTATGTTCTGTACGTTTTTGTTTTAATTTCTTCTATAGGTTGGTATTATGGCACTTTTGTTTTAATGTTGTAAGAGGGTTGTTGGGTTGGAATTTAGTTGTAATAATGTGTATGGCTTTTTTTCGCTTTGTGCTTTTTACAGTTTCCGTCACCAACATTTTCAAAAGTGATATTTTTAAATAGCTCCACGTTGGGCGCCATTCTTTGACAATCAAAAGAAAAAAGTGATAATCAATGAATTTATGTCTAGTAAATGATCAAAAAAAGAAGGGAAAAGGCGACTTTCTATGCTGCAACGTGCTGAATCGTATGCAGAACTATTTGTTTTTTGATTTTACCCTTAGGCAGGCGATGGAAAAATGTCTTCAATTTAAGATTCAAACATACCATCTGTTTGTAGACTTTAAGGCCGCCTATGATAGCATATCCAGAGTAGAACTTTACAAAGCCATGAGAGAATTCGGTATCCCAAATAAATTAGCACGACTTTGTAGGATGACCATGACCAACGTAACAAGCCAAGTAAAAAGTACAGGACCATGATCCTGCCAAAATCACGCATGGATCCGAAACTTGGGTGCTTAGCAAAAGGCACTCCAACCTCTTAGCCACGTTCAAGAGAAAAGTCTTAAGGAGAATTGTTGGTCCCATATGTGAGGAAGGACGATCCCGGAGACGGTACAATAATGAATTGTACGCAATCTAACTTGAAGCAGACATAGTGACAAAAATTAAGCTCGGTAGACTCCGGTGGGCAGGGCACCTAGCTCGCATGAGTAAAGAGGAACCGGCTCGGAAAGTCCTTTGTGGTACATTCTTTGGTAGACGGCAGGGTGATATACCATTCTTACGCTGGAGAGATGGCGTAGACCAGGACACCCGATGCCTTGGGTGAGCAATTGGATGGCGTCGGCTAGAGACCGGGATAGGTGGAGAGACTTGTTGAAGGAGGCCCATGACCGGACCCCGTTTGTAGAGCCGATGATGATGATGAACCCAATGTGCACCTAAAAATGGTCCAATTTCGGTATAAGATTTCCATGGTACAATAACATCTCCATCATCTAAGCTACCTAAATAAAATATTTGCAAAAGGACTATATCGTGAAACGGGACTTTAGCTGGTCACTATGTTCCATCTATAGTGGCGAACGAACATGATATTCAATGGATTATGAACTTTTGTTCCGAACAGAACCATAAGAGCTTTAAATAGGTTACCCAGGTTGTCAGAAGTAACTTTCCAACCTCAGACAAGAAAACCGGAATAAGTTCAAATGAACTGGGAAGACCTGTAACGCCCAAATACGACAAACCCAAATTTGACCGAAAAAGTACAAAAAAGTTAACAATTTTTCATCGTGCGTCGTTAGCCATCGTCGTTCCCCAAGGTAACCACCTTGGCCCTCTATTGTTCATTCTCACAGTCAACGATGTCGATAGGGTCATCAAACCCTTCTCTATTTCACTTTACGCTGTTGATGCCAAATTTTTCAAGACCATTTCATCGGCACATATGACACTTTCCTTATTCAACATGATCTTAACTGTTTTTCAGCTTGGTGTCTAAAAAACTGTTTGGAACTTAACGTTGCCAAGTGCCAATCAATCACTTTTCACGCAAGCACTTTAAGATTCCCCGTCTCTACATTCTGCATAATCACCTAGCGTTGATAACATTCGGGAACTTGACATTTTATGTGACCAAGAGCTCAATTTCGAAAATGTACTCCCTTTCCAACGTATTCACATTTCAACAATCGAAAGCATTCAACGTCGCGTCGTTTCCTTCGCTTTGCTCTTGGAACAGTCTTCTTATCTTTTCTCCCTATGTTGACCGCCTAAAACTTATCAATTTGAACACGTTGGAAGATCAAATTCATCTGATTGCAAAGTGATGTGAACGAAGAGCGAAATTTCGAAATTTTAAGTGCAAAGAACGATTGTTGTTAAAATGCAATAAGGATTGCAAATTGAAAAGTCTGGGGTTTGGGGTTTGAATACAAAAATATTCAATAAAATCCCTTAAAATACCTTTAACACAAAATAAAAAATGACAAAAGCTATAATATACCTCGCGGGTGTAACTATGACAAAAAAAGAGAATAGTCCAAAAAAAAAAATCAATTCATTGAACAATAAATTTTCCATAAATCAAATATACTTTTGGAATATATTTATTTTCGAAACGAATTTATAAACAGGTAGCAACTATATATTCTGTTGTTTTGCAGTTTTTGCTTTAACACCCATAACCAAGTCCTTGAGCCATCCAGAAGCTGTAAGTTAATACCATCAGAATAAAGCAAAAAAAAAAACGTCCTTCAGTTCAATATACTTACTGTATCTATCCTAAAGCTTCTATGTTCTATGATCATGGAGGTATCTCTCCACCTAGGGAAGGTATATAGAAACACCTTCAAGCACAAAATATGAAAAAATGAATTATACATGAGAATTCGAGAGTTGGATGAAGAGGATTTGGCAGGATAAAGCTTCCGAGAAAAGAAGTATCCGCAAGATGTTGTTGTTAAAAGCCTTTGAGTGTTGTATTATTTTTTTTCCAGCAGCCAAGACCACGGTTTCATCGCGCCATCAGCCGATACGAGAAAAGGGCTTTTAGAAAGAAGGTTACATAATGTTTTTTTTTTTCATCGAATTTTATGCCGTTATATATTTATGTGTGTGTGTGTGTGTGTGTTATTTGTGATCTGTAAAGTGAATGCACTCGATTTTTTATCGACACTTTATTTAAGACGCAAAAATTCTCTAAGGCTTTTTATCTAGGTCGTGACTTGAAGTAGTCGATTGTGTTGATATTTCGTGCTTCACTTTGGTGGGGAAGCAAAGGCATTCTTTTTTTTTAGCTTTGCTTAGTCCGAGTGTCTTCAAAAACAGTCTTTTTTTTTGAAGAAATTGAAATTCAAAATCCTCTATTTTCTCCATAGAAAATACATTTTAATTTTCTTGCTCAATTTGTTTTGAAAATGAAGCATTTATCAAGTTTCTCCGCTCCACCTCATCTTTAACTACTTATAACTAAACGAAATAAGTAATTTTGCATCCTCGCCTCGCCTCGGTTTGGAATATAATTCACTTCAAGTGGACATTGAACAAATAAGCCCCCCAAAGTCCTTCGTCACTTAAACCTATTACATGACGACGGCATCTATCGTCGTCGTCGTGCGTCGTCGTCATGTTGTGTTGGTCGGTCCCTAAAGACCAGGATAACAAGAAGAAAAAAAAACTCTCCTTCTAAATCGAAACTTTATCCTTACACAAGAAGATGTACAATAAGGCATATACATATAGCTCGGAGTTGAGAACGATTTATCGTATAATATCCTCCCGAGTCCCGACCCCAAACCCTCTTCCATAGTCCTCGAGGGAACACTCTTCTCCGAGCTCCAACACCATCACCATAATATCCTTCAACTTATACTCTCGGTCTTGGCTATAACATCTTGACACAAAGATGTGTGAATTTATTTATGTGCGCTTGTAGCAAATTGGATTTAAGTTGATTAGATTTGAGTAAGAAATCTTACAAAATAAAATTACCAACAAAACAGTTAAACTTCTTACTCACGTTACAAACTCTGACTCTGGCAAGTCAAAAAAAAAAAAGTAATACATATGTATTACAAATAAATCCAATAGAGGGCGTTTGAAATGAAATTGCCTTCATCATAACGTCTCGTCGACGACGACGCACGACGTCATCGGAGCAGAATTACAGAAAAAGAAAATCTTTTTAGATGCGATGTTGATGTGCAACAACTCAACTCAGGTCCTTGCGAAATGTCTTTGCTTTTGCATCTTATATATACATATACAGCATCCTTTTCGTTAACTTTACGATTTAGTTTTTTTTTTTCCTTCTAAATCTCTTTGCTTTGAGTGGATGTTTGTGGTGTGCCGTACCTACATGTACTTTTTATAATATGGTTTTGATAAACGAAACAAGGAATCTAAGAAAAATGGTATCATGATGCAGCAGCTGCATCTGCATCCTTGGTTGAATAATTCTGAAAACGATATACTTCACCCTACCTAGATTTCTATGTTGATATATGAAGAAAAAAAAAACCAATCGTATAACTTCTTTGAGAACAAAAAAATAAAACAGAAAACTTACATTTTTGCGTTTGAAGCAGCTCAAAGTTATTCTGAAGTTAAAATATATTCAGTTACTTATAATGTTTTATTCAAAGAAAAGCCTGAAGCAATGTGTCTGCTTTGATTTAACATAGAAAAGTAGAAGAATAAATTAAATAGAGGAAGATATATTTTTTTTTGTTTTAGATAAAATGATAGGAATAGAAAATAACAGGATCTGTTTTTTTTTTTGCGGAAATATTTTAGTTCAGAAGAAAAGAATTTTTTATGAAATTCGATATTAAAAATTAAAGGGTCTTTTGTAAAAAAAAAATAAAAATATGAACCAGCCATAAAAATTATGAAAATGGTATTTTTCAGTTTTTCGATATATCAATCAGAAAGCATTCCGAATATTCATACCTCTAGTTTTTTTCAAAATATTTTTTTCTAAGATATGCATCTTTTCTGCAGAGCATCAGAGAAAATCGAAGAAGCTTTCGATTTTAACGTAAGAAATTTAAGATTCACGTTTTCAAATCAAGGAGCCTGGACAATTTTTTATTAAAACTGGTCTAGAACATCGTTCAACACTATAGAAATTTTTGTCATATGAAAGGTCTTGACCGTTAATTGATTCATTTCACTCCGATTATTATCCAATGAAGCTATACTTAAAAATTTCTAGACACAAAAATGAGAACTTCTTCAGCTTTTGTTTTTGCTCTTCAAAAAATAAATTCAGTTGCTGATGTGGAAAACACTTAACTGGTATCGCACGAACTTGCTCCTATGTCAAAGTAAAAAAAAAATATTATGTTTAATGATAAGCCGTAATTCCAGATTTTTAGGAACGGTTTTTTACATTTGAATAGGAACCACAGTTAATAACGGTTAAAATTTTATTTTTTTAATTGTCTTTTGAGAGGCCGTATTTATACTAATACATACAATCAAAAAAATTTATTAAAATTGTCGGTGCTGTTATCGAGAAGTTTTGATAATTTTGAAAATTGGATTTTAACATTTGTACCGGAAATACCATTATTTTTGGAAAAAGAATTCATTTTTGTTCAAAACATTAAATAAAGTACCAAAAATTCATTTCGTTACAAATTTCAAAATTTTACATTGAAATATTTAATTTTCAAAAAATAATAATTATTTTTTTTTTAAATTGAATTATTTAATTCTTTTTTTAAATAATCGATGCTTTTGCACAAAATTTTTGGTCATAATCAGAAGAAATCTTTTTGAGAAAATCGAAATTCAAAAATAAATCCTATATAGAAAGTAACGATGTCACTTTTTTATCTATTTCTATTAAAGCTATTTCTTTTTTAAATCTTCGGAGCCATTTAAAAAAAAAATGTAATCCAGGTACCCATATTTTTCATATTAACAAAATCAAAGTGACGTATAGAATTACGGCCCCAAAAAATATCACCTAGCTATACATGAAGTTTCAAAAAAAAATCCACACGCCGGCTTAGGTTTTGGCCCAGATAGGCAGATAGAATTTTTTTAAAACTCAAAGTGTGGGGTAAAACTCGAAAAAAAATTGAAAAATGTTTATTTTTAAAAATTAATCCAATTGTTTTACACACGATTTGGTAATAATAAATATAAAAGTTAATGTTCTTAAAAAATAGAAACATTTTTCTTTTTGAAACTCAAAGAAAAAATCTAAAATTAGTCAAAAATCAATTTTTTATCACTTTATTTCAAAATTATGAAACTAGGTAATTGATTGGTTTATATTAAGAAGAACACATACATATATTTCTGTGGCAACAAGGAATAACAGCATAAGTCGACTGATGTCGAAATTGAGTTTTTGATAACATCGGATGCGCAACGAGCGATTCTACCTCCAATATTTTTTTCGTATTTGTATCTCTTATGGTTTCTGAATTAAAGCCTAGAAAAAAAAACAACATAAGTCGTTTGCACAAGCAAAAACAGCACAAGTAGACTTAAGCTCTTTTTACAAAACTATGGGAATTCCTTTTGAAAACATAAGTCGACTTGTGTCGTCACTTCTGTAGCTATTCCGAATAAAAATAATTTATTTTTTGCGCAATGCGCAATGCAGAAAAACGACATAAGTCGACTTAAGATCAGAACATTTAGAAAACTGCATAAGGAAACCCAACACAAAAATTCAAACTGCTTTCCTGAAAAACTACAAAAAGTGACTTATGTTGTTTTTCCTTGTTGCCACAGATTTATGTGATCTACTTAGTTTTCAAGATAATTTGAAATTATGAAAACTACTTTTTTATTCCATGTGTATTTTTAAGTTACCTACCACCACGGAAAAAATTTATGCTTAGGTATAGAAGTCAAACTTTTTAAATGCATCTGTCTTCATTTAAAAAAAGAAAATCTTCTGCAAAATTATGTTAACAAATCTGCCTGTCAAAAAAATTAATTCAAAAGTCAAATGTGGAAATTATTTCTTAACCTTAAGATTTTTATTTTACCATCATTTATTAATCAAGCTTTCAATTTGCAAATTTTCATTGCAATTTCTATCTCGCATTTAATTATTTTGCATTTCAAAAGACTAACACCATACATTTACCTGACTACTCATTGCGTAGGTTGGTAATTGAAAAAATTTAAAATGTGAAGGCCGCAACTCTAATCCTTCCCAGAAAGTTTACCTTCAATTTAATTGACAAAAAAAAATAATAAACGACACAATTACACAAAAAAAAAAGATTTTTCTAACCTTAACACATTTACATAATAAAAAAAGGAGGATTTTCCATTTAAACAATATAACCATAGTCTATGTTTCGTTTGGTTGTCATTAAAATCACAGCAAGTTGACCATTTTTTTTTTAACAGCTTCCTCCACCTTCATTTTACCATCAGCCTAACCTCTATTCCTTTTTATATTTTTTTCCATTCAAATGTAGGGTTGAATTTTTATCCTTTTAAAAAAAATACATCTACTAAATATTACTACCTATTAAAATACAAAAAAAACAACACACACACAAACAATAAAAATGTATATATATCCCGCACCTAGCTACATACCTACATAGAAAGCCAGCACTCTCGATAAATTTGCATAATAAATCGGTCCAGCGCGGCATTTCAGATCGAGTCAACGCTTTCAATTTGCTTAATTGCTGGCCTCGCGAGGCTATCCTCCTCTGGCAATCCCGTCTCATCACAAAAACCCCCAAAAACACACCCCCACACGTCACCGCATATTCACCACCTCCCCCCTCCCCCCAAAAAAAAAATATATTCCAAACTTGGAAACATGCCCCTGTGTTTTTTTTTCTTTTTGTTGTGTGTCCTGACAGCTTGTTTATTTATTTCTGTATTATTTATTTTTTTTTATTGAGGGTCCTGTGATGATATTCCCCTTTTATTCTATCTCTTTTGTATAGAGATTTCCTGGCCACCATCCACCACCGCACCTGGTAAAAGCTATTTGAAAGCAAAGCCAAAAGAAGCCCTTGTCACGAAGCTCTATTTTTGATGGTTTGCCTGCGCTCTTCACAGTGCCAGAGAGTAACGGTATATAATCCATCATTTATACCCAAATTAATGGCCGATGAAAGTGTTTTTATTTTAGCGAAGATTGGTATGTCATGCATTAAAATGATTGGAAGGTGAGCTCTGAGCTGTGGCGGCCGTGTGCGGATTGAGTAATCGCCATTTTGCGGAGTCGAAGGTGATAGCTACCATATATGAATTGACCCATATAAATGGGCTCCGATGGGTATTACCGCAATATATTTAAATGCGTTGCTCCGTGATTTGTTTGTGCGTTTTTTTGGTTTTATTGTCCCAATAAAGCACCGATTTGGTTTCGATGGCTGCAAAACATGTGTGTGAAATGGCATGATTATTCAAAATTAAAATATAACATTGAAAAGCCAAAAGAAGAATGTGCGTTAGCGTTATTCGCTCATAAAACTTCAATGACGAAGACGATGGAATGGAAGGGATGGGAAGTCAATGTGCAAATCCCAAGAGTACAACAATAATATTGGGAAGTATAATGGACGTGATAAATTTAACCGCAACACTATATACGCCCATAATTCACCACTTTCGATTTCAACTGCCTATACCTACCTTCTAGTGGACGTAAACGCTTTTTGAATACAAAGTAGTAAGTCAGTAATTTGTTTGGTATAAAAACCAGTGCCAACAACGGTAATGGTATCAAAGTTCAGTTTTCGTTCAATCGAAGTTAACCAAACAAATCAAAACCAAACCCACTCAAGATGTTCAAATTCGTAAGTGTTATTACCATCATAAGAAAACAAAAAAAAAGGATTAACATCACTCAAAAGGATATCATCAAGGATTAACTTTTTTTTTTTTTTATTATACCAATAATTTTAGGTCGCTATCTGCTTCATGGCTGTTGTTGCCCTTGCTGCCGCTAAACCAGGAGTTCTTGCCCCATTGGCTTATTCATCACCTTTGGTAGCTGCACCAGCTGCTTACGCTTCATACATTGCTCCATACGCATCAAGCTACAACGCCCATTCTGTTGCTCACTCTGCTGCCTACCCAGCTGCTTATGCTGCTGCTCCATTGGTTGCTGCTCCAGCTGCATACGCCGCTGCACCTGCATACGCTTCGGCTGCTTATGCTGCACCAGCTTTCGCACCTGCTGCTTATGCTGCACCAGCTCCTCTGCTTTTCAAGTAGAAAGAAGAAAGGAATTTGAACTGATTTTGAGACCACAATAATTTGATCAACTGAAATAAAACGAAAATTAAACAAAAATCATTTTATTAGTTTTTATTTATTGGAATATTATTTATACTTGAAAAGCATTTTTTTGGAGCACCATTTAATATAGATGAAACCAAATTTGATAACTTAATCTAAGAGATCTAATGTGACGGAATAATATGAATTTTTTAAATAAAATTCCAAAAATTGCTAGTGTGGTTTTTTTCAAAAAAATTTTTTTTAATCGTTCATGAGTAAATCTGAGTCCATAAATCTGGTAGTTAGCGTTTTTACTGAATAATTTCAATTATTTACTTACAAAAACCGACAGAAATAAAATTCATCAAAATAGTTAAAGCAATTCTGTCTATCTATCTTATGTCTGTCGTTCTAGCTGCACCTCAACCAGGCCAAGCCACTTAAGCGATTTTGTTCAAATTTTTGAGGCAAGCCTTTTTGTTGATTCCCTATGGTTAGGTTAGGTTGACGTGGCTGTCAGTGTGAACCGACACACTTAGGCCAGGATTGTGATATCACATGAATCTAGAGATTTTCTCACCTACTCGTTGAACCATTTGGAGCTTCTTATGAAGCGTGAGAGACTGTTTATTTCTTTGTTAGCAAGATCGCTGGGGTCGTTGAAAAAGTGTTCTCCCAAATGAACCCTTCGTCTTTGGGATAGAGCAGGGCATGTACAGAGAAGATGAGTAGTTGTTTCTTCCTCCTCCTCATCCATGCATCTTCTGCAAAAGTCATTGGAGAAAACACCCAGCCTTGCTGCGTGTTTCTCAATTAGACAGTGTCATGTAATGACACCAATTACGGAGCTAATGTGCAATCTATTTAGGGACAACAAGCATCTAGATCGACTCAGATTTAACAGTGGCCAGATCTGCTTTGTTGCCACACAAGTGGTGATGGTGTTCCACCTAAGGTTTGTTAACCTAATGGCATCTTGCACCAGCATGAGTTTACATGTAGCGTGAGGTATACCAATATTTGCCATACATAGTGCGATTGGTAGGATGGTTTCATTTCTAGCGACTTCATCAGCCTTACAATTGCCTTTAATATTCCTGTGGCCCGGCACCCAACATAAGTGAATGTTAAACTGCTGCACCATCTCCGCGAGAGATGAACGGCAGTTGAGGGCTGTCAGTGAGTTACTGGAGACAGAATCAAGAGATTTAATGGCAGCTTGGCTGTCAGAGAAAATGCAGATATCAGTGGTTGATATCACGTTTTCTTTAAGCCATGACAGAACTTCTTTGATAGCTAGAATTTCCGCCTGAAACACGCTACAATGATTGGGAAGACGGAAGGATAGGCTTAATTTTAGCTTGTCAGAGTACACCCCACCCCGTCCTCAGTTGTTGATCCATCGATATAAAAGTGGACGCAATTATCCTCAAGGAATGACAAATCCTCCCAGACTGATCTGAAGGGTATTGAAACCTGAAAATTCTTGCCAAACTGAAGTCGCCGAATGGAGTAATCGATGTACCTGGGGATTGTTACTAGTAGGTTCGGAATGACAGAGTGGCCAATTTCATTATTGATCCACTGTGTATGTTTATAGAATATATCTAAGGGTGTCAGATGAAGTAACACTTCAAGGGCAGTGGATCTCCTATAGGGGAAATTGAAATAAAACTAGATTTTTGGTTTTTGATTTCCTCAAAAGCTTAATGCTTATTCTACTATTGTTAAGTTAAATTTTCAAATTCAACTAAGATTTCTCTAAGAAACGCACTGGTTAATTTAGTATCCAGAGTTTAAATCTGATTGTTTTATGGTGATGTTACACTACGAGGAAAAATTAGTGCACTCAGTATAGAAACTTTAATATTATTCATATTAACTAAGGATATCCGATTGCTATAAAAATCAACGTGTACTGATTACTGTTATGTATGCACTGGTTACATTTTAATTAACTGACTGATTCTAAGTGTATGGAAATTAAAATCGAATCATTAAAACGCTTATTAATGCAAACGATATTTACTTTAAAATAATAAGAACAACATACATATGTATATTAAAAGTCCAAAAGCCATGTGCTTAGTACAAGTCACTTCTACTAAATCCATATTAACTTTTTATAAAGGTTCGGACAATTTGTAGTTTAAAAACAATATTTTCCAAAAAATGGAAAACATCAAAATACAGTAGGCACAGAAAATCTTCTTCAAAACCTAGAAGGCATACAAAAAAAAAGCATAGTTGGAATAAAAGATACATATATGTGCTGAGTACATGTTAAAGTACTTTATACAGAGGGTAATTCTTTTTTAAATCTGGAAGCCATCTAAATCGCAGAAAATTAAGTACAAGCTTAAAAATAAGAAACGAATAGATTGTAATCAATACATTTTACCAAAATTGATGCAAATAACTGGGAAATGCTTGTGTAATAAGTTGAGTACATAATTACTACCTGGTTAATAAACGTAAATGTAGTTAATAGAAAGGGATTTCCCCATATAATGATTACAAAAATAGTAGGCAGTTTGTATTGAATACCTACATTATTTTACGGTTTATTCATTATTCTCATGGTTTTCTTTTTTATTTCAATTAATTAAATTCAATTATTATTTCAGCAAATTTCTACTTAATCTTTCAATGTATATTTTAATGATTTTCAATCGAAAAATACATAAATTAAAATGAAGACTCATTATAAATTCTGACACAAATGAAAATCTTAATTCATCATAAAATCATGAAAAAAAAAAATTAAAATAATTACCAATCACCAAAGCATCAGCACTTTAGCAGCTTATAATTATTATTATTATACCAAACCTTATTCCATCATTATATAGACATCATAGACACTTTCAACATTTCCACGAAAATCCTTTTTATTATAATTTTTTTTTTTTTTTGTTAAAGAAAAAAAAATAAAATAAAATCTAAGTTCGCTCATTTGAAGAGCAATTGAAATAATTGAATTTAAATGGTCTGGGGTTAGCAAAGAAGATGTACCTATAAGATATAGATAGAAAGATGGAAAAAGCTTAAATTCGTTTTTATTTTATACCCAACGACGACAACGACGCCATTCCCCTTCCAATTTATCCGTTTTTTTTTTTATTGAATCTTCAATTTTTATAAACGAAAAAGGACATTTGAGAAGATAGCGAGTGACAGAAAAACACTCAATTTGCTTTAGTTATTAAATTCCTAATCCTTGTTGTGACCTTCGTTGATTTTTTTTTTTTCATTTTGGAACAGAAAAAAATATATATCTACTCGTATAATGTATGTAGGTAGAGGTTTTATTATATATCAGATAAGCACATTAACAAGGACCTCAATCATTTTGGGTTGACATCCTGTTGTTGACGTATGTCATTGAAATTAACATAATGCCCCCACAAAAAAGGGGTTTCCTAAGGTACTCTTATTCTGTATATACCATTCAAATGCTAAATTACGTAATTCATTTGCATAAATTATTGCGTTAGCCTTGTCCCTCCTTTTTTTAGAGGTACACAATAAAACAGCTCGGGTTGAATTTAGTTTCATTTGAAATTTAGGAGAATAACTTTAAGGTTTGGAAAATGTTCTTAATTTATTTAAAAACGACATAAAATTTTAATTTTTTTTATTTAAGGATACAAAAATAAAGGATAAAAATATTGAAACATATTTTGGCTACGATTTTGTCAAGAGTTATTTTTAAACACAGCGAAAAGTGATCTGCAATTGAGATTTAGAACGAAATTAATTTTTTTTTTAAATTTTGTTAAATTTAAAAAAAAATTCCTTTACAATAAGGAAATTGAAAATATGTCCCAAAACTTAAATTATATAATAAATGAAATGAGAAGAAAAATATCGCATTGCATTTTTCTAATAAAATACTCCTGGTAGCAGACTATTCTATAACCTTTGATAGTTTTTTTAATCAATTTTTTAGTTTAACAATTATGGCCGTTTTATAATAATATTGTGTTTTTTAGGAACAACCAAACTGATTTTTCAGCAATTCTTTCAAAATGCTTGAAACCCTTTGATCAATTTTTTTCCAATTAGAAATTGATAAATTTTGTTAAGTTTTTGATTTTCTAAAAATGATTAATATAAATTTAATAAAAATTTTGATATCAAACGTCTTATTATTTTAAATAATAATAATGTCTCAACAGTTTTTGTAATGTTGAAAAAAAATATGTTTTTTAAAATTCAATACGTTTTTGAAATGCATATATATGTACATATATGGTACCATGCGGTTTTTTTAACAGCATCTTAAATATTTTGAATACAAATCACCTTTAGGATCGAAAATAGTCAGGAATGTTGGTGAAAATATTTGTGTACACAATATGGCATGCCAAATTTTTTCAAAAATATTTTTGGGATTTTTCAAAAAAAAAAAAGTTTCTGATAAAAATATTTAAAAAGATAAAATCAAAAACTATAAGAAAAATTGATCCAACAAAAAATACACATCCTTTTGCTGGACAGGAAGCAATCAAAAATTATATGTTTTCCTTTTCGAAAATCGGAACATTATAGGCATAGAAAAAAACGTTTAATCAAATTTTAAAACGCAACAAGTGTGGGACATATTTTTTAGTTTCAAATGCTACTACTTTATTCGAGTGTGTCGAAACCACAATGCAGTGCTTTCAACCTATCTTTCTATGATTTTTGTTTCTAATCTTACATTGAAATTTTCAATTTATGTTTTGAAAACACAGTTTTGAAAGATTTTCTTTGCTGGAACCTCCACCGAGAACCTCAGTAAGTTTCGACAGCTAAAAATTAAGGCCTTGTATTAGTTTCGTCTCGTTTCTCGAAGCAAAACTCAGACGGGATCGAAACTGGTCTCGGTTTCGTGGGCAGCTTTACAGCTGTCAGATAGGGAACTCTTACAAATCTCGGCAACAATATTATAGAATTTCTTTTTATTTGTGTTTCTAAAAATTGACATTATTTCGAAAGATTATGATATTGAAGAAATTTTTCAATAATTGAACTCGAAATATTCAAGATTTTATCGTCAGTTAAGTTTGAGGCGTCCTTAGAAACGACCTTGCGGTATCGATAACGCTCGCCGGAAATAGGGTAAATAAGCAAAATTTAGTTTGTTATGTAGGATCTATTTTTTTTTCTAGGAAATTCAAAAAGATTAATTTTTAAAATTAAGAATGTGAATAAATCTTTTATTTTATTTGTTTCTTTTTGTTCCATTTTGTTTTTTAAGTCCGATCTAAATAATTATCATATTTTTGGTACCAGGCCTTCGTCCTACTTGCCTTCTCGACTTTACATTATTTTTCTGAATATTTTATTTACCCTTGTTTCTGTTGTCAATATTTATACTTTTTTTTATGTCAATTCCACTCAGTATTTTCTGCGTAAGTAAAGAAAGGTTTATGAAAACCATTAAGTATAAATTTACCATATCTTGATAATAACAAAAATGTATCTTGATGGCAGTTATGTGTATAATTAAGGTTCTTATGCCACCTGAGTTTTATCCGTTGTTGATGTAAATCGCATATAAAAGAAAATAAATTTCTTCAAAAAAAAAAACAACAACCTACTCTTGTTCTTCTCCTTGATGGCTTTGAAGAGGGTTTAACATTTTGCAACATCATTTCAAAACAGAGAGAAAAAAAACCTTCATTTTAGATTCCAGAGAGAAGAATATAACACTAAATTAGAATGACATCCATTTGCAAGTTAAATGCTGTGTAGAATTTCTAATGACAAACTTCCAAGGTCACGTAGGTATAAGAAACATCTATGTGTATGTAAATATACCTTTGCCAGCATCAGTTTTAATGTTGCCATTTAACTGCTTAACTTGGCCTAAATTATTGATTGTAAAGAAAAGCTGTATGAATATTTTATCTGACATACAATACCTTAACACGAGGCAAAGGCAATACATTACGTATGTATAGGTAAAAATTAATTTTTTTTTTTGGTGTTGACAGTGATTGCTACAGTTCGCAAATTGCGATCAATTTGGGTTAACAATAATGCTCCAAAAGAGTCAACAGTAAAGCGATTAATGGAAAAATTTGCTCAAACTGGGTCGTCACTGATGTAAAGACTACAACGCGCCTTCGATCAGGTCGCTCGACCGAAAATATCGCAGCAGTACGTGATGATGTCGCTCAAACTCCATCCACCTCAATTCGACACCGAGCTCAAAAAATTGGTGTTTCCAAATCCACTATGCAGCGAATTTTGACGTAAGAATTGAAGAAATGAATGTGGAGGGGATGTGTTTTCAACAAGACGGCCGGCGCGGCGCTACAACTCATACAGCCAGAGAAACAATTCAATTGCTGCATCAGTCATTTCCCGGTCGTGTTATTTCGCGTTTTGGAGACCAGAATTGGCCGCCTAGATCGTGCGATTTACAATCATTGGAATTTTTTCTTTGGGGTGTTTTTCAAGTCGATGGTTTATCCGAATAAGCCGACGACGACTCAAGCCTTAAAAGAGGAAATTGGACGCTACATTAATGAAATACCGCATCAGCATTTATGCAGAACGGGTATTTCATTAAAAGATCGCGTTCGCGATTTTTGTTAAATATCTGCGTTTTATTTAAAATTTAAATCTTGCGTTCTTGTTGGGACACCCTAGAAGCAGTAAATTTGTCCGACGTCTTTATAAAAGGTGTTTTCTTTTCAGAGGTATAGAACCTTAAGTTGGCAACACTTTTTTACCTGGCGGCCATTTTAACAGCTGTCAAGTGATTTGTGTTTGACATTTCAACATGAATAGACTGACACCTGAACAACGCTTCCAGAGATACGGAATTGCCGTTGATCCCGATTCTCTGCCGTACTTGGAGTGAAGATGGTGAAGTGTGAGTTGAGACACCGTTACATCCAGAACTGTTTGGTGTGCTTTATGGCTGGTGGAATTAGGGTGCTGGCCAGAACGTTACAATCAATGGTGATCAGTGATCACTGTAGGAGCTGTGGTTTCACCAGGACGGCGCAACATGTCACACAGCTCGTGCAACAATTAATCTATTGAAGGAAACGATTGGTAACTCGAAGATCCTTTAATTAAACACCGTTAGACTATTTTCTGTGAGGATATGTGAGGTCGCTAGTCTACACCAATCAGCCCGAAACGATGGACCACTTGAAGGACAACATTTGCCGCGTTGTTGCCGATACACGGCCAGAAATGTTGGGAAAAGTTATCGAAAATTGGACGTCCAGATTAAATTACATCCGAGCCAGCCGTGGCGGCCTTATGCCACAAATCATATTTAAATTATAATTCCAAAAGGTTATCTTTCGAATAACGTCAATTTCATGTCAATTTCAAACATTCATCTTTGTGTTATGCCATTTCCAAGTTCTATACCTCTAAAAAAAAAACACCCTTCCGAAGCAGTGAATATTCCGACGTCTTTATAATTATAATATCAATATGCTTTTTGTTATATTTGCCCTTTTTTTATAATCATAACCATTTTGAAAAGGCAAAGAGAAATTAAAAGAAAAATCGATTTCAAAAACAGGTGGTGGCTTTTGAAATTGAAAATTTCTTTCTTTCAAAAAACAATAAAAAAAAATTAAATTGAACGAAAAATAAATAATAAACTTGTGCTCCAGTTAATTTACTCCTTGGAAAAATTATTATCATACTCGTTATATAGTCATTTCTGGAATGGACTTTCTATATACTTTCTCCAGAATCTATATGTACCGACGACGACGATGGTGAATGGATAGGAAACTTTTTGCCAGCTGAGAAGTTGCATAGTTAAAAACATTTTCTTGTCAACATGAAGCTTTACGTTCGCAAATAGTTTCTTCATCTACAAAGTTTATTGAAGGAGAAAGTTCCTACTTTTTTTTTTCGTCCTTGTGATTGTTTGCTCCTTCTGCTTCTTATGCAGTTTTTCTTCCCCCGAATGCGAATAAATATAAAAAAATATCATGTACCTGGTTGGACGTATTTGCTGTTAAACAGAGAAAAGTGTTTTACAACAAAATGTTTGAATGCAATTTTCGAATTTTTGGTGAAAAGTTATGTGAAAAAAGGAGGCAAAAGGTTAGACGCTCTAAAAAAACTTTGTAGAAAAAAATAAGTTTTGAAGTTTTTCAATATTATAATAAATATCATTATTTTTTTTGCGCACCAATACCAACCCCTAGAAAAAAAAAACTACTATAGTAATAATGAAAACTTTTTCACGAAACGGATAGTTCTTTTCTTTCTTCGTAATTTAAGGTGGGAGTCAAAAACAGCCATAAGAAAGTGATTTTCTGTTGGGAAAAAAAGAAAAGGCGGAAAAACTTTGTCCTGTATACTCGTCTAAACGACACGACATTGATTTTATTATTTCCTTGTGGCTAAGTAAAATTTCCGGCCAATATTAAAGTGTGGTTAATGTGATGTAGGGGAAGGAGGTGGACGAATTGATTGAAATCAGTTGTGTCTATTTCAATATTGTGATTTGAAACAAAAAAATGTTAATGGGAAGATTTATATATTGAAGAACAAGTGTTTTACGCGGTTTTACGGGCATCATTTTGTGGTTTAACCTTTTTTAAAAGAAGGGAATTTGGGGTTCCCACTCCAGCCCAGGAAAAATGTAACTTTCACTTCGGAAATATTCTAATTGATGATTTTTAAATATTTGAATACAATTTTTTTAAGCTCCAAAAATAACGATATTACCGTTAAAAGAAAATATATTTATCTCAAAAACGGCTCTAAAGATTTTGATGAAATTTTTTTCAGTGGAGTTTTGCAAGTAGGTAGGTACTTAAAATTACTGGGTAGTTTTTTTTTTTTGTGAATAAAACATTATTAACGGGACTTGTCATACATATAACCGGATTTTCGATTTTCTCATAAACCGTTAGACGGATTGCGATACAAATTTTTATGAAAGACATCAATATCCAATCAATAGATAGTTCTAAAAATACGGTGGCGATGTAGTTTGTTTTACCTTCACTGATGTGCAGCCCCAGATTTTGTGCCGCCTGCTCGATCTGGATGAAGGAATCGTGTACAGCTTGTTCGGTCCTTCCGATGATGTCAATGTCGTCTGCGTAAGCCAGTATCTGGCTGGACCTGTTGACGATGTTCCCTCTTGTTGCAGTGCCAGAGTCACAGATTGCTTTCTCCAACGCCAGGTTGAAGAGGAGGCATGCCAAACCATCATCTTGTCGGAGGCCATTAAAGATTTTGGGTATTTTTACTTGGCTTGTTACGTTGGTCATGGTCAACCTACAAAGTCGTGTCAACTTATTTGGGATGCCGAATTCTCTCATGGCTTTGTAAAGTTCTACCCTGGCTATGCTATCATAGGCGGCCTTAAAGTCTATAAACAGATGGTATGTTGGGATGTTAAATTCTAGACATTTTTCCATCGCCTGCCTAAGGGTAAAGATCTGATCAGTTGTTGATTTGCCTGGAATGAAACCACATTGATATTGGCCGATTATGGTTTTAGCGTACTCCGTTCTTGTAGGATAGAGGAGAGTATCTTATAGGCGGTACTCAACAACGTGATACCTCTATAATTGCTGCACGTTGTGACATCTCCTTTCTTATGTATTATACCTTTTCGCCAGTCTTCTGGCATTTCTTCCTGCACATGCACTAGAATATCATGAATTGCTTGACGTAAGGCTGGCCCGCAGTGGTGGAATAGTTCGGCTGGTATGCCATCGGCTCCCGGGGCTTTGTTTTTATTAAGCCGGGATATAGCCTTCTGAACCTCTTCTATGCTTGGTGGCGGTAACATAAAGTATTCTTCTTCAAAATGTGGAGCCTCTATTTCGGCAGTGAGATGACCATTTAGCAATTCATTAAAGTACATTTTCCATCGCTCCAGTGTGCTTGGAGGATCGGTGATCAGATTTCCCTCTCCGTCCTTGCAGTAGGTAAGTGCAGCGTAGTTTGAACTTCCGTGCCTGGTGCGGACATCACCCTCTGCTTCTTTCTAATTCACAGATCATGTTCTTCTCGTAGGCTGATTTTTTCTGTCTGTGAAGCCGTCTCTTTCTTAATGGCAGCTTGATCAAAGAGGTATATGTATAATTGAGTTCTAAAAACTATAAATATAAACATAAACACAAAATGCATATTTCAGTTATAAAAGTTAATTTAATTTTATTTGTTTTTTTCTTTTCTTGTCAAAATTTAGAGAAACACGGGACCAGCTACTTTGGCAATTGGAGCGGCACCATAAGCCAATGGAGCTGCATAACTTAATGGAGCAGCGTAACCCAAAGGAGCAGCATAACCATAATTGTTCTGGATATCAATGCGACTGCTTCCATCTGAAGCCAAAAGAGGTGCATTGTATGCCAAAGGTGCTGAGTACGCTAAAGCAGGAGCAGTGTAAGCCAATGGAGCTGCTGAGTAGGCAAGTGATGGAGCAACGGCTAATGGAGCAAATACACCAGGCTTGGCTGAAGCACAAGCAACCAGGGCGAAGAGAACAATAATCTGTTCAAAAGAAAAAAGAAAATTACTTAAAGTATTAGCTTTAGTGAAAGTTTACTTACAAATTTGGACATATTTGTGTGGATTTTTGATTTGTCTGTTCTGCAACTCTGAACTGAATATGTTTAATTCAATCCCAGTCAGCTGCTTTTATACCCTATTATCGAAAGTAAGTTAAAATTACGAACTCAATTGTGCGTGACCTGAATTGATATCGGTTTAAGGTTTTGGAATTTTATTGATGAAATGATTACCGATGGTAATTTTTCTCTTCTTTCACAACAGTCCTCACATTTTTTTTCAAAATTGTATAAACTTTTTAAATGACTTTGACGCAATACAGTAATTGAAGTATTCAACAGTAAAAAAAAGATCTTCCTCTCACCTTAAACCAAAGACTGCTCTGTCCTAAGCGTGCAATATTGTTTCGTATTTTAGAGTCCTTCAATAATTTTTCTGTTCAATTTCTTCTTATATTTTCAAATTTCAAAAACAAAAAACAGCACAACTTTCAATTATTATTGATTTTATGGCCAATTGAGATTAAACAGTTCATTTGTGATTTTCCTTGTCGCCAAAAGTTTGAATCACTTTTTTTTTTATTGAAGGTCATTTAATAAAGGAGCCAAAGCAGCATTAATACTTCTGCAATTACCTGCAGTTAATGAATTCAAAAAATACTAGAAACAAAAAAACTTTTTTCATTAAAACTTTTAACATTTTTTTTTGTTGTTGTTTGTTTGTCAATGAGAGTGATAATTTGCAAAACTTGTGCCACAAAACCAGATTAGGTGGAATGTTTTATACAAAAATTTTCCACAAAGGACACACTGACTGGGTAACAAAGATAAATGGAATACAGGATATTAAGTGAGAAAAATGAGATTTTGTTTTGCAGTGAATTTGTTTTTTTTTTTGTTATATTTAAATGAGTTTGATAATGTTTACGAAAAAAAAACAAAAAAAAAAGTTTCTAAGTGATATTTACGGTGAACAAAAAAAAGACATGATGGAATTGAGAGCTTAAAGGACCTTGACATTCAAATTATGGTGTTATCTTATTTAAGGTTTTATTAATGAATTGGAGATTAATTTGGATGATTTAAGCTTAAGATAAGAAAAGAATGTAATCATTTTAATGATGTTTATTGGTTTCAAGAATTGATGATTTTTATTGAAGAGTTTTTTAAATTTTTAAGTCAAGTTTCTTATAAGGGTTTTATTACCTTTTGGAATTATGATATGATTTTATGGAAATGCCAAAGTTCCAATTAAATTTGCTTATTGGTACGATGCAATAGCTATTTTCAAAATTTTACATTAGTCTTGACTTTCAGTACATCACAATGAGAGGGAAAGACAGAGCGTGGAAGGGTATTCCACATTCGCGTAGTACGGCTAAAGAACAAATCCCTGTACTTGACAGCACGACCGAAATTTGGTTCAAGAGTAAACTGATGAGCATTCCTGGAAGCGCGAGTATTATGTACCTTTGAAACGATTAAGGGGATAGCAACTGGCTATTTCATTAGAGCACTTACCGTAAAAGTAACGATAAAAGAGTGAGAGACAGGAAATGTTACGCCGGTGTTCAAGTGACGTAAAAGTATCGATGATGTTCCTATCTCCGATCATTTTGAAGGCTCGTCTTTGTATACTGTCCAAGAGGCTTGAGTAAGTTTCTGGAGCACCAGCCCATAGATGGAGTTAGGTATACTCAAACTTTGAGCATATATAGACTTTATAAATAATAGCCAGATCAGAAGGGGAAAAGAATTTCTTGCATCTCCAAAGGAAACCTAAGCATCTTGCGGCATTTTTGGCGACGTTAAGTATGTGATCATTCCACAAAAGATGGTTTGTGATACACATACCTAAAATCGCAAGCTGATTAGTTTCTTCGATGCAAGTGCCACTCATAGATAATAGCAGGGGGGTATGTCTCGCTTTAACGACCGAAGACAGCATTGAGTTTTCGAAGCATTAAATTCTACGCGGTTTCTTAATTCCCATTGTACAATGCTATCTAAGTCAGAATTTAATGTACTTATCATATTTAGCCGTTTCAGTTATACGTCCGAAGAGCAGGGATGTGAATCTGGAAACAAATATGAAAAGCAAAAAGGGTGCTATCGTCAGCGAAACAATTTAATGGATTAATAGTTGCGGACAGAAGATAATTAATGAAAATGAGAAAGAGGTTGGGAGACAAAACAGAACCTTGTGGAACACCAGCATTTATGGTATGGGTTTCAGACTTGAATCCATCTAATACTACTTGTACATTTTTTAACTACCTACAAAAATCCACAGACTAGTTTTCATAAAATTCTTGGATTCGTATTCGAAATATAAAAAGTTTTGTCGTTACGTTATTATGACAGGTACTGTCATTTTGGGGACTTGGAAAGTATTTTGAACGGAGAAAATAAAAATTGTACAAAAATAAGTATTCGTTCTCAAAATAAAATCCTGAAAAAAAAAATTATAAAAAAAAAAAACAAATTTGGAGGGAAAAACCAAGTGGACCACCAGTCAGTCCTAGGGCTAGCAACAAGATGAGATCGAGACAGGACTTTTCTCTATCTCGTCAAATTTTAATAATTTCGTCATCTTGCTATCTCACTCAGAATTTCTCCAACTTTATCAATTTTTGTGAAAAAATAAGAAACAACCATTTTATTCCAGAAGCTGTCTAATATTAACATTGAAATATTCAAAAACCCAATAAATATTTTCAAACATTAAATTACTTAAACAAAAATTTAATTTTAAGCTGGAAAAAAAACCTTTCAAAAATAGCTCAAATTTCTTTTAGTTTCCAAAAACCCATCATCAGGAAACAGTATGAAATGTTTTCCCAATAAAACTTTTACTAAACTTCAATCTCAGTTAAGCCAAAGTTAAAACAAAAACAAAAAAAGCTAAAAATTATATACAAAAACTTAGACAAACACTCATGAGACAACTTGTCATCCCCAAAAGGGGAAAAGTAAAACAAAAAAAAAATATAAACAAACTTATAACAAAAATTTTATAGAGAAATACCTCCCAGAAGAGGAATACACATTACACATATCCTTTATCCCTCTCACTTACATATATTATATTCCTATAACATTTTGTGTCTTTTGAGGGAAAACGATGAAAATCCGCCAAAAAGTTTCTTTTCCTAACTATTCAATTCAATTTATATTGTTAACGGAGATACTTTATCCTTCGTGCATTGCTAGTGTGTTTTTTTTTCTTTTTACATTTTGTTTGTTCAAAAAGAATTTAAAGTGCTGTGCAAAATAATGTTGATAATACAATTCGTATAGCTAATTATTTAGATTTTTTGTTGATTTCCGAATAATTGTTCCTTGAAATGTGCTGATTGGAGCTTTGCAAAATTTGGCCAAAAACTTGACTGAGAATGGAGAAAATGTGGTTGCTCTTGGTTTCTGGAAACCGAGGTTTTTGTAAAGTCTTTAGATTTGAATTTTACAACAACAACTTAATTGCCCTTACACAAAGGTTAGAGTCACATGTTTCACAAGTGCCATCTCGATCACCAGGTGCTTAGTTTTAAGTCCAGATTAGTTTGAAAAGTTTTTTTGTGTTCCCAAACAGGTTGGGATTGAAAAACAAAATGCTTATAAACATTCTTAGAAACAATTCAATTTGTCTTGGGGACATGTTGATAAACATTTCAAAAATATTTTAGTCAAGTACATGTCCATCATAAAATTTTAAGAAAATCTTTCAGCAATATTTAGATGAACTTATTTTTAAATCTTTCAGCAACATTTATATGAAAAAAAATATTTCAGCAACATTTTTGAGTTTTAAAACCAAAAACAAGTTAGTAACATACATATCTTGAATGTTGCTTTGTTGCGAAAACTTTCTCAACTGTTTCTTTTGATTAGAAAAAAAAAAATAAGAAAAATGTTTCAGCAACATACACATGAAAAATTACTTCGAAAGGAAACAAATGTATAGATTCTGTAAAAATGTTTTGATTATGTTGCGTAGTGTGTGAGAAAAACAAGTGAGCAACATGTGTCCTAAATTTCTCTATGGATAAGATTTTAGAGCACACACATTTTAAAAATTATTAAACATCAATATATTTAACACAGCACTGTACACAAAAAAAAATTATTTATTAGATTGAAAACTTTCAAACAATTATGTTGCTATCCTTGCCTTAAGGGTTAAATTTTTATACTGCAGCACCCTTGTTGACATATAAATTCATAGCTGCGACTTTTTGTCATTTTTATCATTTCGGGACATACGCACACATACACTCCGGGCTATGTTAGTAAGGTTAAAAGTATCACAAGAAGGATCATATGGAGTCCTCTGAGTCGCTTCTTGGGTAAAGTTATGACAGGATTGTTGCTTAATATAGTGTCTCGCTATTTTTTTTTATCGATAAAGAAGTCATAAAATGTTGTTGTGACTTTCAAAATTATAGCAACTGTTTTGCTGAGGTCGCTCTGTCATAAATAATTCCGAAAATATTTGAGCCCGATAGAAATATACAAGAAAAGACAAACATAGTTTTTTTTTAGTTTCAATTTGTTTTTATTGTCCTTGATCATAGTCCTGTTAGCATTTTGCAATATGAGTCAAATTCGTTAATTTACTTGAAAAGTAAAGGAGCTGGTGCAGCATAGGCTGCTGGTGCGGCATAAGCTGCTTGAGCAACATAAGGAGCTGGAGCGGCATAAGCTGCTGAAGCATAAGCAAGAGGAGCTGGAGCTGCGGCGTATGCAGCTGGAGCAGCAACCAATGGTGCGGCAGCATAAGCAGCTGGATAGGCAGCAGAGTGAGCAACAGAATGGGCGTTGTAGCTTGATGCGTATGGAGCAACGTATGAAGCATAAGCAGCTGGTGCAGCTACCAAAGGTGATGAATAAGCCAATGGGGCAAGAACTCCTGGTTTAGCGGCAGCAAGGGCAACAACAGCCATGAAGCAGATAGCGACCTAAAAATTATTAGAAAATTGGTTAATCCTTTTGATCCTTTAGATTGAATCCTTTTTTAAACTCACGAATTTGAACATCTTGAGAGGTTTTGGTTTGGTTTTTGTGGTTTACTTCGATGGAACGAAAAGTGAACTATGATACTTTTCTTGCTGCTCACTTACGGTTTTATACTTCTTTCCAACTGCGTTACTTAGTATTCATTTCACGTGATGTGTTGTGTGGTATACCTATGGTTGAAATTGAAAGTAGTGGGATCTGAGGTTGGTGGTGTTACGTGGAGCACGTTTTTGTTTTTTGTTAAAAATTCATGGAGGTTTGCTTTAATTGCAAATACCATTTGTATATATATTTTATTCTTCTTTAAAATGGTAGGTATTTTTCAATTTTTATGGGATTTTTTTTTATGAGGTTGTCTGATGGTTGTTGTCATCTGATTAGGAAACTAATAGCTTTTTTTATTGCAATTGAAACTATATCAGTCTGACGGTCGTATAATTATATCAGCATTCCGATAACTTTTATCTAACCAAAAGGTGTTTTTTAATAAAATACAATTTTGACAATACTTTCATTTTATATCTTTAGGTGGATATTTAGAGGATTTAAAGATTAGCCTTGTTTAGAGCCGAAAAATTCACAGCAAAATATCAAAATGCACCTGCTTGACTCAGAAAAATCTTAAGAATAAAATAAATAAATAAAATGTTTTTTTTTTGTGAAGATCAAAACTAATTAACTAAGCAACATTTATAAAATTATTTATTTATTTTATTTATGAAAAGTGGTAAACAGTTTTTACAAATCTACTTATTTAAGAATTTGCAGAATTTAAAGGTAGGTAAATATATGACTTTTGAAGCCTTCAACAGTGATTTGAAAAATTTTAATGGACTTTTCATCTCTAAAGCGGGCTATTACTCTGAACTTATTACTCATTTTTACAGAAATAACTAATCAACAATTTTTTTGTATTCTACCTCTTTCTTCAATTTTAATGTTTTGTAACAAGTTTTTGAATCTCTCTTGATATTTTAAAACATTTGTTAACCATTTTCAGTTTCCAAATGGGAATAATATAAAAGCCTTACCTGAACGAAAAATTGTTTTATTCAAATGCAAAAATATTTATTTTTCGCCTTCAGTACATATTTCTATTGCATGTGGGGTTGGCCGTGGCGCGATGGTATGCGTGGTCGCCTGTCAACCTCACAGGTCACAGGTTCGATCCCTGCCGTAGTTCTATGTCATGTTTTTATTCCATTATCATTGATCATTGTTGGGCCGCTGGTTTACTCATTACATGTTGTTCAGGCATAACACTAACAACATGTGATTGAGTAAATACTAGTATGCCCAACAAATATGACAATGAACAAAATAATGCGAATTATAAAGGGACATTGATATAAGACACGGCATTTTCTCCGCTTTAGCCCAGCCGCCAACCCTGGAGATAAAATCTGAGACAACCACCACCTTCAGTCTCAGTACCTCGCGCCACATACCTTTCCGTACACCTTTCCCTTCGCATCCCTATCCTTCACGCCCGCGCTGTGTTGAACAACATAATAAAGGGTACACCATCCCCTTGAGCGCGCGCAAATTATATAAAAAAAAAATGTAAGTTTTTTTCAAAAAATTATTCAAAAATTTTGGACTTCTCTGTTTTTCCAAATTTAGTTTCAAACAATTTGTTAAAAATTTCGAAAATTATGTGAAATATGTAGTTTATACAATTTCTAAAATAATTGCACAAAAGGTATTAACATTTCAAGTTTTTAAAACAATATTTTCATCATCACCATCATCGGCTCGTCAACCGGGGTCCGGTCCTGCCCTCCTTCAACAAGTCTCTCCACCTATCCCGGCCTTGAGCCGACGCCATACAGTTGCGCACCCCAAAGCTTCGGGCGTCCTGGTCTACGCCATCTTTCCAGCCAAAGCATGGTCTACCGCGCTGCCGCCTACCATAGAATTTACCACAAAAGAATTTCCGAGTCGGTTCCTCTTCGCTCATGCGAGCTAGGTGCCCTGCCCACCGGAGCAGGAGTCTACCGAGCCTAATTTTTGCCACTATGTCTGCTTCAAGGTAGATTGCGTACAATTCATGATTGTACCGTTTCTCGAACGCGGCTAAGAGGTCGTAGTGTCTTTTGCTAAGCACCCAAGTGTCGGATGCATGCGTGAGTAGTGGCAGGAACATGATCCCGTACAGCAGGAGTTTTGAAGTTATGGTGAGTTTTCTGGATTTCAAGAGCTTTGACAAACAACAATATTTTGCTGCTTACAAATTCCAGCTTGTTTGAAACATAAAAATGGAAACTTTTAAAAAATAATTAGAAAAAAATTTGTATTTCGAATTTTGCTTAATATTTTTAAAGTTATGTAAAAGAATGATCGAAGTTATCATTTTTAAGGGGTACCTATTTCCGGTAATCTGTTTCCAGCCACTCGATCTGTTCGTTAACCATTAACCTGAAATTTTCCCGTCAGCGACATGCCTGCTGCTAATATTTTTTTTTCATAAGCTTTGGCGCTCCAATTATTTCATTTGATATTCATTCTCCAACCTGTTAGATAAAGAAAGGTATACTTACAATAATCATGATAGTGTTTTCATTTCATTTTGTTAAATTTTCTAAAATAAATATCATTGAGATAACGGCAATTGCAATACTCTTCTTATTACTGCTGGCTGATGCAGTTTCAAAATAAACTTCACATGGTGTTCGAATTATTGAAAGAGTGTCTCCACTTGTCACTGTCTATGCTCTATAGCAAAATGGCAACTCATTTGCTATTATGTTCGACAATTTAAAATTTCAAACACGTTCGCAAAACGTTTATTCTCTCCCATACCACCCACAGCCACACTCCATCTATCTATCTCTGCTTCCAAGAATTTAGAGTGCACAATTCTTCCTTTCGTATTTTACGTACCTACTCGTACTTCGTACGTAACATGGGTTACTAGTTCTTTTTTACCATTTTTATCGATTCTATTTAATCGAACATCTGCTTGTGGATTTGGTTTGATACAACTAAGTTCTTGAAGTGAAGGGAAATTTCTTTTCTCTTTTGTTTTGAAACTGGTAAACTGGTTATTTTTTTGATTAATCAGCTGTTCTAATAAAAATATTGACAAAATGGCAGATTTGAGATATTCCCCTAACCTACTTTACCAATGTATAGTCCAGTCAAATAAGGATTTGGATATAAGAAAAAATTTAACATCAGTTTTCAATCTTTTAATCCTAATAGGATGCAGGATTTTATGATACCACGCCCACATTTTTTTATATTTTTTTCCTGTTGATAATGGTTTTAACGAATATAAAGAAATTTTAAGAAAGTTTTTTCTTGATAATATAAAAAAATTATTAAATTAAAATTATTCGATTCGATAATGGGCGTAGCAGTGGGTGGATTAAATTAGAAGATTCTTGCAAATCTTTTTTCAGTAACGTATACTTAACATTTCATCCACATCATTTGAGTCGTTTACAAAAAATTTATTTACTTACAAAAGTTTTAAGAAAAATGGGCGGGGTAATGGGCGGCTCATATGAAGACCTAAGTTTTTTTTCTTGCTTTTCCTAAAAATTTAATTCAAGGCTGTAAGGCTGTTTCTGAGAAACCAAGATATAAGAAAAGTGGGCGTGGCAGTGGGCGTAGCAGCTGGCTTGAAATGTTTGTAGAATTTGGCGTATTAATATAATTTTTGATCTAGTTTCTGTCTAAAATTTTATCAAAATCATTGGAAACGTAAAAAATTTGTTTAGGTGTGGGCTTTGAATTGGGTGGATAGTGGGCAGATTTTACTAAGATCTAATTCCTTATTCATTCTTGTCTATAAATCATTGATGAACAGTTTCCTTTAAACAAAAATATAAAATAAGTGTGCATGGCAATGACCGGATCTTACTAAAACCATAGAAACATTTATAAAAAAGGGGGCGTGTCATGTTAAAATTTCGTCTTCTTCAGAGGTATGAGGTCAAAAAGTTGTACTTAAGGCCTGTCATTACACTCGAAACGGCTTGCAAATTTTCAGCTTGCTAATAATTTTTACTTTGTCCATAGTAAAATGTCTAGTTTTACTGGACTATTATTCATCATCCTTCGTTTACACTGTCTCTAATTCTGTAAACCAGACCCGTCTACGACGTGAAATACCTACTTTTAATTTCTTCAACAGGCAGGTAAATACCGCAAGAGACGTTGGTTAAATTAAGTCTCAGCTGCAAGGATACGACAAGGAGACAACAACAACAAATAAATTTCGCTATTTTATTCGTTTTTTTCAAAATTAATTGAATCGAATTTCAATGATCGAATCAAATACAATCACAACTGGGGCGTAACCACAAAAACGACGAATAAGGAATCACCTTCTTGAAAATCACTAATTGCATGATGAATCGAATTGAATGTTGAATGAATAGCAATTCGCAATCTCTTTTGCCACATTAAGCTCCTGACACTCCTTGAAAACAAGAAAAAGAGTAGAAAAGAATGTCTCGCGGTGCAATCACCTTTTATAGAGTGGAAATAAATTTCGACATTTGAAAAAAAAAAATCAACACCAAACGATGGTATTTTGATTAAAATTGCTTTCGCATGAATATTCATTGGTTCATCTGATTCTGTCGATGATGATGTTGGATGATGATGTTGATGTTGATGACAACGTGAAGGACGAACGGAGAAGACATCATCAGACAAAGGACGACAATAATTCTGACAACGACAACGATGACGGGATTTGTTCAAGAACATTGTCTGATGCTGGGGTTGGAGAGGTACATAGTCGCATAACCAAACGCTTTTTCGTACTTCATGATCCTGTATACAGAAACGTGAGATTCTGAGTAGGTTGCTCTTCGTCGTCTTATCTTCAACTCATCGTAGGAAACCAGGTGAGTTATCCAAAGAAAATGTGAAAAAGTAAACATTGCCTCGAGAAAGGAAATTCATAATTAAATTCCAATCTATGAATTCTATTTCTGTAGATTCCGTGAGTGCCATTTTTATCTGTACCTTTTTTTTGGATTCCATCTTTATACTTTGCTAAGAGCATAGCCGGAAATATCTTTGTCTATCTGCTTAAAATTTAAGCTATAAAAATGGTTACCACTATGGTGATTTAAACTTCGTCCATATTTTAGAACACATAAACAAAAAACACCAGGTTTCAGGTTTGTGGATTACAACTCAAAAGTCTTAAAAGAAAACAAAAATGCTAAAATTGTTAGTAATGAAATGACATACATTTTTATGTCGTGGGCTCTCCGTCAAAAAACAAAATTATAAAATAAAAAAACGAGCATATTCTCAAATATAAAAGGAATATAGAAAAATGCTCCGATAGTAAATCTTTATTGGAGTAAATGCTGATATAAATCTTTCCTTTAAAATGTATAAAAGTATTAACTGCAACATAAGATCCAAAAAGTTCCAATAAGTCAGTTGTTATACGAGTGTTCCTCAGATATCTTTATTTAAGTAAGTACTTATGTAAATAAATTGTTATTGGAGTAAATACTGATATAACTTATCGATAGTATTTATTTGTGTATTTTGTTCAAAAAAGTAGTGAGAACTTAGTCTAATAAGGCAATCGTTATTAGAATAAACGCCAAAATAATACACTTCTCAGATTTCGTTATTGGAGTAAAAGCTGATATAACTCATTTTTTTAGATATCGTTATTGGAATGAACACTGATAGCACTTATTTCTCAAATATTTAATGGAGTATTTGATTTAATTTTAATGATAGGAGTATTTACTCCAGTAAATCAATCTTTATTGGAATGAATACTGATAAAACTCATTCCTCAGTTATTTTTTTTTTCAGTAGTATTTTGTCTAATTTTGAGGAAGCAGGTTTAGGTGTGCAAATAAAATATGGTGACAATTTAGTCTTAAACGCCATTTAAAGACCTAAGTTTGTTTCAACTCTCAGTACTATGTAACTATTCGTTTGGCTCAAATGTGCAAAGTGTCAGCTGGATCTTGAACCTCATCACGTGAACAGGTCCATCCCAGATTAGGTTTTATTGTTTGACAATCGCATTTGAAACCAGTAGTTTGACAAAATAATTGCATTACTTTCGCTATAACTCCTAAGATCTCCATGGTCTTTTCACCGTTTTTTTTTTTTCATTCAAAACTTTCAGTATTATTATGATCGAGCCAAAGCTTGGTAGCCTAACTGCCAGTCTGTTATCACATAAAACATTTCGTGGCTTCAGGTTGGTAGCACTGGCTTTTGACAACTGTCAAACTCAGCTGTCATCTGAAATGTCAGAAAAGTAGAAGGTTTGCCATTTACAATAGTGGATAGCTAAACAATCGAATGACGCGTTAAAATTATTAAAATTTGCTACAAAAGTAGTGATTTAAACGTAACCGTTTTTCTTGTATTACGCGATATTTATGATCGTACTCGACCGACTACGTAAGCAATCGTTGAAGTTGTGAAGAAATTTGAAGAAAGTGAAGGGATTACTGATGTCGTAAAGCCTGTGCGTAATCGTAATGCACGTTCAGTCGAAAATATTGCTTAAAAATTTTCAGCAAAAATGTGTCGTTTTGTGTATTTTAATTAGCTTTATTGTCAAAACCGAAAAATGAATGACCCTTTATTTTTATAACCTTAAAAAGAAATTTATTGTACATATTCTTTACACACACGGTACAGAAAATACTGAAGTTTTTAAAACTTTGCCAGGAACACTTTGAGTCGAGGTTTTAATAAAAATAAATTCTCCGTGTACCTTTAGGTGCACACTTTACACCTTCTTTTTTCCCTGATTGCGTGTGAAGTGCACAGATAGAACTAAACAAAGGTTATAGGTGATGGTATAGTGCTTTCAAAATGACATGCTGTGTATTATGTACAGCATTCAAACTAACATTGTGCATCTATTCTTTTCAATGCACCAACTCATAGCCCATCAGACAATATCTCTATGACTCCATCCCATCCACCAAAATTATATTTTTTGTAAAAAAGAATCTTGTCTTTCTCTTTAAAAGGACACATAGCTATATAAACATTGTTAAACATGTCTATAGAATTAGTAAGGGCCATTTAGATTCTAGCTAGGCGACCTTAATCCGACCTGAATTTTAGTAAAAATCAAAAAAAAAGAGGCTGGGTGCGACCCACACTGATAACTTCCCATTTGTGATCTTGAAAACTTTATTATTTAGTTTTTTTCAAATAACAAAGTTTTCTGCGAAACAAACTTTAGCTAGAACGAATTTTACCACTTTTTAGTTTATTTTTTTTTTATTTTTTGTCAAAAACTGTCAATTAGATATTTGTCAAAATCTAACCTTTCATAAAAAATTGTACTATGTATAAAATAAAATATTTTACAAGGCACAATCGTTGTTCGTTCTCAGGATATTCGAGCTGAAATACAATTGTAACTACTTTTCTTTAGAATTTTTAACAGTTTTTGATTTTTTGTTAAAAAAAACTGCCCATTCAATATTTGTCAAAATTTTATCAGTTGCTAACAATTATGTTATGTAGAAAATAAAACAAACAAGAAGTCAATATCGTTACCCGTTTTTGAGAAATTTGAGTCAAAAGACAATTTATACCAATTTTTGGTAGAATTTTTTGTAGTTTTTAATTTTTTGTAAAAAAACTGTCCATTGAATTTTTTTGAAATTTTCACCAGTAGTCAAAAACAACATTTTTCGTAAAATAAAATTATTTTAAAGTTAATATCGTTTCTCTATCTAAGGATATTCGAGTTATAAATTTTTTTTTTAGTTTTTTTGATTTTAAAAAATAACGGTATATTGATTTTTTTCCAAATTTATACCAAATTTGTGTGACGTCATAATGTGTCGAATAAAATTTATTTCAAGTCATTAGCATTATTTGTTCGTGAGATATTTGAGCCCAACCAAAATTTTCACTTCTTTTTTAAACTGCTATAGTAGAAAAACAACTCATTGAATATTAATAAACGCCCTTTCAGCTTCTTTCGAAGTTATTATCTGTAAAACAAAATTTATTTCAAGTCGATATCTTTACTCGTTCTTGAGATTTCGACGACGAAAAATGGTACCAGAACGTACGACGTACGTACACAGACACACACAGACATCTCTCTAAAAATGATTGATATAATTTCTAGGGACCTTGAAACGTCGAGAAATGTCAAAAATTTCAATTTGACAAATCGGACCGATTACAATAACTCCCTATGGGAAGTTAAAAAAGTTAAAAATATTTCACTTTTTTCAAAAAAATTTAATACCTATTTTTAGAGGTTGTCATAATTTTTTTTCTTGTATACAAAATGGTGGACATTAGTGCCAATATATTTAGTTCATTCAAATGAGTGAGATGAGTCACTATTGAAAGTGAGTAAAGATTTTCTGTTTTGTTGTTGAGTTTTTCGTTGCTTTCAATTGTTTCTCTGTCTCACTCATGTCTTTCAAGTTTTCGAACATAAATTTATTTCCCATTTCACTGAATCGCTCTTCCCAGTAAAGTGAGATGAGTCACCGAGCAAGGCAAATCTAAAACTCACAGTTGTGCAAAGTGTGGTTATTCGTGACCTCTTCCCTAAGTCCCAATGCACCATACAATGAAATCTAAATTTCCCGTACTAAAATATGAATTCTATTTAATCGAAAGAACTCTTGCACATCGCAAGGAAAGCTCTCCCCATGGAACGAATACCTTTGAATGGCTTCGCTTCGACTACGACTATTCCTCTACCTTCTATCTCTTCTATAGCTTATTTTTCCTGAGGGAGTCTTCGTTTGGTTGAGAATAAATTGTATAAACTAAAAGAGAAAAAAAAACTTGTTGTTTGGGTAACTAAAAGGATTTGATTTCAATTCGTTCAAGCTGCATACATACATTTCCATGACGACACAATTTATATTTTCCATGCCAATTTGAAATTCAATGGATTTATATAAAATGAAATCTAATTGTATGCGTTGCTTATACAGTAGAAGATAACATAGCAGTTTTGATTTTTTTTTGTCTTCTCTAAAAAAATAAAAAGTGTTTTGTGCAGTTTGATGTAGATGCATACGAGTAATACTCATAGTACTCATAGTTGCAGCTTGGAGGTTTCTCTTTTTGTTCTATTCGGATATACCGAGATTCATTTTTCCACTTTAGTCAAAATTGAAGAAAAGACTTTGAACATACAATTTGATTTAAATGTAATATATACCGTTAAAGCTTAAATGTAAGGTCGCAATAAGCGGAACTGCACTGCACTTTACAACGTATTCGTATATTCCCGCAGATTAAGCAAAACATTACTTTGTGGCGTGATCAACAAATTCGAAAATTTCGATTTATTTCTAAAAAACCATTTATTAATTTTTTGAATCTTCAACTGTTTTAATCTTTCGAAAATACTTTCCCTGAATATTTATAAGCTTTAATTAGGTCATTTCAATATCCATCAATTTTGGCTTACGGGGAACAGGACCTCCACAATTTTTACCAGCCATTGAGATGTATTTCAGCTGTCTCTAATATTTTCACACTTTTGCTGATTTATCTTCAACCTGTCTTCACCAAGTATACTTCTAAGTGTTCCTGTTTCTTCTAAGTCTTCGTATGATAGAAAGTCAATGGGACCCTGGCCTGTTCTCGTATAAATTTTATCATTAGGGATACGGATGGGAAAGAAAATCCTCAAGATGTTTCACAAATCTATGAACGTTCCCAGCTTTCTTGTGACAGGGGATGTTACTTTTCAAATCATCATCATCATCGGCTTGACAACCGGGGTCCCGTCCTCGGGGTCCGGTCCTCGGGGTGCGGTGCTCGGGGCCCGGTCCTGGCCTCTTTCATAATGTCTCTCCACCTATCCCGGTTTCGAGCCGAACGCCAGTTGCGCACCCCAAGGCTTCGGGCGTCCTGGTCTAAGCCATATTTCCAGCGCAAGCATCGTCTTCCACGCTGCCGTCTACCATAGAATGTACCACAAAGGACTTTCCAAACAGGTTCATATTCGCTCATGCGAGCTAGGTGCCCTGCCCACTGTCCGTAGTCTACCGAGCTTAATTTTTGTTACTATGTCTGCTTCAAGGTAGATTGCGTACAATTCATGATTGTACCGTCTCCGGAATCGTCCTTCCTCACATATGGGGCCAACAATTCTCCTTAAGACTTTTCTCTCGAAAGCGGCTAAGAGGTCGGAGTGTCTTTTGCTAAGCACCCAAGTCTCGGATCCATACGTGAGTACTGGCTGGACTATGGTCCTGTACAGCAGCAGTTTTGAAGTCATGGTGTGGTTTCTGGATTTGAAGAGCTTTGAAAGACTATAGTATGCTCTATTAGAATTGAGTAGCCGTCCGTCTATTTCTTCTTCTATATTATTATCGGCTGCTACTATTGACCCAAGGTATTTAATGTACTGCACCACTTCAAATTCGTGCTCCGCTACCTTGATTGTTTGACTCACTGTTCTTCTCGCATTCGACGTTACCATGTACTTTTTTTTACTTTTCAAGTACTGAACCCATAAAGAAGCAGACTTTCAACAATGGGGTGGAACAGTGGTAGCTTATGGTCTTTCAGCTCATAAAGTTGTTTCTCCATATTTCTTAGAAAGCATATCTAGTCCGGATCTGCCATCAGTAGAGACAATTGTTCCAACACATCTATTGGTTATTTAAAAACATCTACTCGAAAATATTAAAACATTTCAAGCGTGATTCTTTATATTCTTGCTGTTGATCTTAAGCCCAACGTTTTCAACTTCTCTCTTTTCTTCTGTAGTCATTTAACGTGTGTCTTTGCGGTGGTCTTTCATTCACTCCGCGCAGATTCTTGGTACTTGGTTACTGCAGGAAGCATGCAAATTCCTTTGCAGTTTTCGCAGTGCGTTAGATCTTTTTTTCTTTTGGAACTTGACAACCATTCATATGTTTCCGAGCTTTGTCAATGTGGAAGGTATCCGTGACATTTCTGCGGGAATGAAGTCCTACTTGCTGTTGTTTAGTTCTTTAATTGCGATAAAGATTTTTTTCTCAAGTAGTGCCAATTCGGGAAATTGTTAGATTTGATGGATCATTGGGGTGTTTGACCTACTTCGAAAACGCTTTTTAAATCCCCAGAAAAGTGTTTTTTCAAGCAGTGATTCGTCTGTGTATTTTATCAGGCGTTGTTAAGGGCTGTAGAAACTTGTGAGCCCTTTGGTAGTTCAGTAGACTGCCCTTATATCTATGCTTTAATAACCAATGTGTAGATTCGGTTACCCTTGTCACCCAGCACGATAAACTTATCTAATCTTAATTCTTCGACTTAAGAAAATTGTAGCTCATTTATCCATGTTACTGGATTATCATCGGATACATTCAGCACCGGATAATAAAACATTCTCACCACATCAATGGTTTTTTCTTGATCCTTATAAAAGGTGTTCGTAGAAAGTACCAAAGATGGAGGAGTCAGAGCTGTAGAACCAAGTCAGACAATTTTGTTTTTGTAAAAATTGCGCAAAATTCAGAAAGTACTTCGCTACTTAGTGAACGTTAAAACATGAAGTCCAATTACTTTAGCAGTTCATGGAATCTCGTTTACTCCAACTCTTTATATCTCCGAATAATATATTTTTGTGACTTGGATCTGTGCAACTGTTTTCGCCAAAAATTTCATTCGCAGCTATGAAGGTAGATACAATACAGCACGAGAATTATCAACCTGCTGTCAAAAAGAACCTCCACCTTCAGCCACTTTCCATCAGAAACATACATTGATGCAAGAGCGCACAAAACTCCATATCTGCCACATATGTAAGCACTTCAGTTGACAATTTTCGTCTCAAGGGTGCATCCACCTCCTCACCGCCTCATATCTCTGCACAGCTTTTCTCTGTCGATGTTTTGCAAACTTTTACAATGCAACCCCGCCCGTCTGCCTTTTAGATTAAGGTTAAATTTCATCATAAATGCAACATCAAAGTCCCGCGCACATAATATTTCTTATCCTGGATAACGTGTCTCAAAAAAAAAAAAAATGGTTATGTTGACACCACCCACCACCACTTTCACTCAAATAGGAGTTCAATTGAGGAGTGGCACATTATTTTTCATAAAAATGAAAATAAGTACATACGTCAAAAAAAAATGGTTCCTTTGACACCTTTGGGCACCAACAACAACAAACGATTCTTCCATTTTATTATGCATTTCCAAGAAGAGAGAGAGTTTGGGGTAACAACAGAACCAAGGACCCAGAATATTCAGCAGGAACCCATCATTGCCGCATGGTAAACCTATGAGTTCTGGAACAGCTTTTCATTCCTAAAAAGTGTACACAGCTACATTGCCAACAAAGCAGCACAAAAGTTTGTTATATTTCTTAACATTGGAAATATTGGATGATGCAAACAACAAGAACAAGCAAGCAGCAACACTGTTATACAAGAAGTCCTCTTGATGCTTTGGCACATCCACAATACCGCACCATCACCATCATCATTTACCATATCAACCTGGTGCCATTCCTTTTCGCAAAAAGCCGTCAATGCAAATGGATTCGAAAGTGTGTATCGAACTTAATATATAAAACCAAAACCAACCATCCAACCCAACCCAACCCAACGAACCCACAGAGAGACCCAAAGCCTGCAGGAGTGGAGTTGGTGTTGATGGGTGGTGAATACATAAGGACTTGTGTAAGTGCATTTTGTAATTTTAGCTTTTAATGTGCATCTTTAAGGAGCGAACGTTGTGGTTTTGATTTTAAAATCGTGCTTCATGTTCAAAACATTCATCGATATAAAAGAGTGAGAGAGAAAGGAAGAAGAACTTATGTGGAGCACTTTTTCTTCTCTTTGAAGATAATGTTTGCTTTTTTATTTTTGTTGTTGTTGCATTTTGGTAAAAAAGTGTTATATTATCATCAAAGGAATAGAAACTTTAAAGTAGAATGGGTTTCGAGAGTGTTGACAATAAATGTGTGAACAATAAAAAAAAAATTAGTAAGGATACTGTTTGCATTACTGTGCATGAAGGATTATGACTTTGAAGTATATGTTTCTAGGATCTTTATTTCAAGATTCTTTTTGTTTCTTTATGTCTTTGAAGTCCTAGAATATATCAAAAGCAGGTTCTTATGGGAAAATGATTTTTTTTTCCTTTCGAAAGGAATATTTTTAAAATATTCAATGCATAATAAAGTTATTTGGAATGCATTACGGGCATTGAGCTGAAGTAAGCAACATTTGAACATAATTTATTTTTCAAAAGTTTGCTCAGCTGAAAATTTGTAATATCGACGAAATATTCAATCAAGGTAGAGGAGCACGAATTTGAAGTGGTGCAATCCTTTCAATACCTTGGGTCAATAGTAGCAGCCTACAATAATATAGAAGAAGAAATACGCGGGCGGCTGATCAGTTCCAACAGAGCCTATTGTAGTCTGTCAAAGCTCTTCAGATCCAGAAATCTCACCAAAACTTTAAAACTGCTGCTGTACAGGAACATGGTCCTGCCAGTACTCACGTATGGATCCCAGACTTGGGTGCTTAGCAAAAGACACTGCGACCTCTTAGCCGCGTTCGAGAGAAAATTCTTAAGGAGAATTGTTGGCCCCATATTTTCCCCCACACAAATCCTGAGACGGTACAATCATGAATTGTACGCAATCTACCTTGAAGCAGACAAAGTGACAAAAATGAAGCTCGGTAGACTCCGGTGGGCAGGGCACCTAGCTCACATAAGACCCTTACCATACCGGTTCTTATATATGGCGCAGAGGCATGGACCTTATCAAAGGTATATGAGAGCGCTAAAAGATGCTTCGAGAGAAAAACTATTCGGGTGATTTTTGGTCCCGTCTGCATAGATGAAGAGTGGAGAAGAAGATTTAACCATGAACTGTACGGGCTGTACAGCGACACTAATTTGGTGAAACGACTCACGATCCAGCGCCTTAGACAGCTAGGTCATGTAGAGTGAATAGACCCAAATTCTCCGGCCCGGAAAGTCTTGAAAACTAATCCCAAGGGACGGCGCGGCGCAGTAGAGGAAGACCGCGACTCGGATGGCGCACGCAAGTAGGAGAGGACCTCAACCAACTTGTCGTGCGAAACTGGAGGCAGCTAGCTAGGGACCGAGCCTGCTGGAGAAGCATGTTGGTTGGGCCCTGGTCTGACCTGGATTGTAGTGCCACATTTAAGTAAGTAGGTACTTGTAAAAAGTCGCCAACAGCAAAAATTTTTTTCAAAAAATAAAAAAGTTTTGTCGAAAGAAAATTTTTTTAAAAATATGAAAAAAAAATCGAGAAGAAAAAAAAAAATCAGATCAATTTTTTTCAGGGACGGACCAAGTTTACATAAACTTTTCTCTCAGTGCTCAAAAATTTAACAACCAAACTTAAAGATCACTCGTACACTGCACTATGTCTATGAGTACTTGTCGTTAACTATTTGATGTAAACCCATTACGGAGCACAGTGGCTCACATTGACTTTTCTGGTTGCGAAAATCACAGATCTCAAACGAATAGAGGTTATCATGAAAGCTTTCTTCTACTTGAAGAAAATTGCCAAGGCTATGTAGTATGTTCAATTTAAAAAAAACTACAGGGTGTTTTGTATTCTTGAGTTGAAATATGATTTTTTCTCATATTAAATTTACTTAATATTTTAGCTCAAAAATTGTAAAAACTAAATTACTAAATCAAGAAAAAAGTGCCTTAAAGTTAAACAGTGGTGTATTTAACTAAACAAAATATACATTTTATCAGATTATATTAATTTTTTTTAGTGTTATGTAAAGTTTATCGAATGTCGAAAAAAATAGGAAAAACTTTTGGTTTTCAGAAAAAATCACTTTGCGTTTTCGAAAAGCTTTTTGAAATGGGTATCAAAATTATCAAAAATTTAAACTAACCCGTACAAAAATTTATTCTTTTTTCAAAAATTTATAAAAAAAAAAACAAAATATTTGCTTTCAAATATGTATGTACACTAAAATATAATGCATAAGCTGTATACATTTTTCTAATCAGACATAAAATGATTAAAACCCAAAAATTGATTTAATCAAAAACATTTTTTTCTTCAAAAATTTAAAAGTAAAACAGAAATTCATTCTTTCAAAATTTTATTTAATTACCAAAAATAAAGATCAAAATTAACGTTTCTAAAAAACCCTTAAAAACTTAAAAATAGCCAGTTGCGTTCCTCCCTTTAAACAATACCACCGTAATATTAGCACCGCTAGGAATGCCCATCAATTCACCCTTGGCCCAACTTCAGACGCACTGTTAAGTACAGATAATCTTTCTTTAGCAGCACCACACGAATGTGGAATGCTTTACCCGGCTCGAGTTTTCCTACTCATTTCTATGCTCAGACATTCAAAACCAATGTGCTTCGGTATCTCCTTTTAACTCCTATCCCATTTCCTTAAAAGCTCGTAGTTTGTTAAACATTTTAAAGGTAGTCAAGTCATATCCCCTTTAATGCGCGGTTAATATAAAAAAATTGCAATAAAATTGACCTAAGTAAGATAAAATAATATAGTTTTGTAAATTATAAAAATCAAGTACCTACCTAAATAAATTTCTTGTAATGTTAATTTTTTTTATATTTTAACTAGCAATCGCCCCCTTAAATTTGGCGCCCTGGGCAGTCGCCTCATAATTTTTTTAAAAGTACAAAACAATATTAATCTACTTTGGAAACAAAAGTCATGTTTATTTTCTAACAAATCTCAAAGCGAGATTTTTTCGGCAGGTTTTTGTGCAATGAGGATCTTCCGATCAGCGGGATTCAGTAAACTTTCAAAACTTAACAGAAAAAGTACAATACAAACCAGTAAGACCTACGGTCTCTCAAGTTAGACACTGTTAGAAGGAATAGTAAGATTGATTATTTTACTGGCACAATGGACTGAGCAAATAGGATTTATTTATCTCATTATTTTTCAAAAAAAAAAAAATTCAAAGTTCAGTTGAAGCTTAAAAGCTTGAAATCACAAATCTAAATAAGCTTTTAAGCACTACTTCCACTGCACCGGTGCCATCCAAGAATTTATATGAATAAAATAAAAAATATAAATATTGACAGGAGCTATTGATTTTGACTATCTATAGATTTAACTCTTACCTGATATTATGTGCTATTATCCTTGCCAGGATTAAAATATGGTATCGCTGGTACAATAAAGAATCCATCTAAACAATCATTTCAAGGATTTTGGACATTCTTAAGCTAATGAAGAAATACTAATGCTTATTCCCACCTTTTCTAATTATTTCTTTTATACTAAGCCCATTTGCTCAGTTAACGCTTATTGATTCCTTTAATACCATTGATTTCCAAACCCCCCTCACCCCGCAAAAAAAAACATAAGTAACCAAATGTCGATAGTAAATAATTCCCCATTTCAAGAGTTCTTCGTGTGTAGAGAGTCTTATCTCATTGCAATATAATAAAGGACTCTTATTCTAGGCCATTAGGTTTTTGCTTGCTATATCTTTCTACCTATACCTACATCCTTTACAATTAATATCCCATTAAGAAAGGATCCGATGGATTCTTCATCGGCAATTAATAACATTAAGTCAAATGCCACAACCATCAGAGGAATGCCCTACAAGAATATCCAAGAATTCCGAAAACCTATCAAACGTCAAATCCCTCTCTCTTTCTTTTGGAGCTCAACTATATATGTACATATAAGCAAAGCATACAGTTATAGAGCGGCAAGATGCGTGTAATTGTCTTCGTACGTACCTAAGTAAAGTAGAGGTACCTAACCTATACTAAGTATATAGTATATGCCACCACTATTATCGATTTGGTTAGAATTTCATTTGAAGCTTCTGCAGCACATTCTTCTATCTCAATTTGGGAGGGGATTTCCCAAAGAAGGGAAGAAGGTACCTTCCCGATACGTAACTTTTACTAAGACCATACAAAGTGCTTGCTCCTTTTATAACCAGATAGGGATCCTTTTCGTCGTATCTCTCCTTCGCTTCGGTACGGTCCTCTGACAGAAAGGTATTCCAAGTATTTCCGTTTGCTTACTACCGTTAAATTTCATACCGCATACCTCTCTTTATTTATATTGAAGTGGAATTTATATCCTTCTTGGTGATTGGAACTGTGGTAACAAGGACAACAACCGCAATAAGACGGCTATTATGGTACATGACATTAATGTGGTACATAGGTAGAGGTACCCAACCAGGCAGCAGTACATTGGCCTTTGTATATAGAGTGAGTCCAACAGTGTCGATGATGATGATGATGAGCATAGCAGAGAGATGAGAGATGGTGAAGTAGGACATTCCAAAGCAGCATCAATTCCATTGTGTGCCATACATCGTCATAATAGTCCTTCATTCGATCGATGAGTTAGCTCGTTCATGTCCTTTTATTTGGAAAATTTTATGAGACCACCGACAACCGTTAACTAAAGTCAAAACCAGTTTTTTGTTCCAACATAGCCATCATTTACCTACATATACCTTCCTACATGGTCTTGGATATTTATGGGAATTCTTTTGAGCCCTATCGGGAAGATATATGTAAAAGGTATATCTATGCAAAAGGATCCAACATCAGATTCTCAAGTGTTTTAGGGACGAACAAAAAAAAAAGCCCAACAAAGAGTTGAAGAAGTTTGTCCTTGTACACATCTTATGTTCTTATTGTAGCTCAGGCAGCAGTCAAAGGGACTTTTATAGGTTATGTACCTATAATACCATCATATCGGCTAGATGTACAATCATACAAACGCCAAAAAGGAAGAAGGATATTCGAGATGGCATCACTGACTGAGTAAGAGAGAGAGAGAGATAGAGAGTTTATGGAAATTTAGTGTTCCGCATGACCAAGCCAGAACTCTTCATATCCTTTGCGGTCGGATTTGAATGGTTTTTCGTTCGTCGTATGAAACAACTTGTACGAAAGCTATTAAGTGGACGCACTTTGAGCTAAGTGAATAACTTTAATAGATTGTTAGAGTTTTATTGTTTGATGGATTGGTATAGGTGTGTTTGTGATTCTATAGTTCAAAGTTTTTATGTGTCTTTCAAGTTGGTGTTTAGTTTTCTTGATAACTTTTGTATTGGCAGGAAATTTGCTGGTGTTAACCCAGAGCGATTGTGACTAAACATTGTTCGCATTACATCCGTGGGAAATAAGGCTGCGATTGGAATATAATCTTATGGTTTAACTAGAGCACAGAGAATCTCCAGGTCTGGTGTTGTTAAAAAACGAGCTATATACTTCGACTACTTTGGCGTCAACGTAGGAATCTTCAGTGTTTTCGGGTGGCGTCTTTTGCGTCTTCGGAGTCTTGGGCATCTACAGTATCTTAAGCAGCTTCAGCAGCTTGGACATCTACATTGTCGTAAGCGTCTACCTTGTCTTTGGCGGTTTCGGCGTCCATAGCACGTTCGGCATCTTCGGGGTCTTACCCCGATCAGACAAATTATTCTCCTCTCCTTCCAAGCAGATGATGTCTTTGACGTCTTAAGCATCTTCGATATCTTCGGTGTTTATGGGTCTTGGGCATCTAAGGCATCTTCGGCGCTTTTACAGTCCTCGGCATCTTGAGTTGTACTTCGACGGCTTAGGTGTTAACGTAGTCTTAGGAATCTTTAGTATGTCTTCGGTGACATCTTTTGAGTCCTCAGACTCTTGGGCGGCTTCAGCGGCTTATGCATCTACGTCATCTTAGGTGTCTACCTCGTCTTAGCCGTTTTCGGCGTCCTTGGCACATTCGGCATCTTTGGGGTCTTACCCGTCCATGACATTTTGGTCGCTTTGGATATCTTTGGCGTCTTCATCGTCTTGAGCGTCATGATCGTATTTGGAGTCTTAAGCGTTGTTGGCGGCTTCGGAACCTTGGGCACCTTAGCCATCATGTTATAGTCAGTATATTGGCCATGTTAGCAATATGGGCATTGGGCAATTTCAGCGTCTTGAGCGTTTTCGGCGTCTTCAGACTCTTCGCCTTCTTCAGTGTCCATTACGTCTTCGGAGTCTTTGGTAGCTTAAGCTCGCTGCGTGAACGCAACGTATCCGACGGGCGCGGGGATATCTTCGGTAGGTCTTCGGAACTCAGACACAATGGAGCTTGGGAGCAGACCGCGAATTGTGCTTTCGAGAGTTTTACAAAAACGATGGTTTGGTGATTGTAGCTCGTGTAAGATTATACAGTATTCGAGGTTTTCGTCAGTTGAATTATGCGCCAAGCAATTCTCTTCGAAAATAGATTAAAAGGTTTGGAAAAACTGGTGCAACGCTGGTAAAAACAAAATCCGGGCGAACGTTTTCTACCGTTCTTGATGTCCTTTGGGACAACGTTGACGTAATTAAATCTTATCTTAAAATTTTGTTCTAGAAGAAAATCGCTTCAGTTTATCTAAATTAGGATGTTGTTCCAGGTACAAACAGACAGGCTGAATTGTTATGAATTGTATGTACCCTAAAAGGCACAGTGCGTCCTCTTTTCTAAATAGCTTATTAATGTTCCTAATGCTTATTTAAACCAAATATAATTTTTTATTCATCACAAAGTTTTGTGGCGAGAAAAAATAGACAAAGCCTTATAATTATTTACTAATGCAATCAGTGATCCGTTTTTTTTTGTTCTTCATCCCTCCAAAAATGAAAAAGAAAAACTTTAACGCTCATTAACTCCATCCTTCCTCTTATGAAGTTCCTGATTTCCGTTTTTTTTCTGTTTTTGTTTTTGTTTCAAAGCACACTTTTTCTGTGCCGATGGAAATATAAAAAAGAATCTCTGCACTAATGAATACATAAAATCTTTTTTAACTTTTTTGCAAAACTTTTTTAACTTCATCAAACTTTAGATATTTAACAGCATTTAAAATCAAGCCAGTCTCTAAGGTTTTCTGGGTTTGTGTGATTTTTTTTTTGTTTTTGAAAAATCTTTCCAAAGCTCTTGGCAACATACATAAACAAGTTTTTTTTTTTGTTTCTTAGCTAATACCGTCTTTTTCATTTTCTAACCAAACTCACTCTTTTGAAAGTCAATTTAAACCATGAAGAAAACAACAACAACAAAAAAATGACTATATACCTACGTAGAAGTGAAAAAAAATATCTATCTAGTTCTATGAACGAAAACTGGGTTGGGTTTCCTTAGTAGTTTTACACTAATTAAGTCGCAGGCAGAGGCAGAGCACACCGCCACTAACTTTCTCCCCCCATAAACCCTCCATGAGATGAGTTCTTCTCCTTAAACGGATGGAAAATAAGAAGAAGTAATCCTTGTGAACCATCATCTCCTACTACATCTCTCATATCCATTTGGTAATCCTTAACGAAAGGATTCTTATTCTTGTTTCTTCTTCTTCCTTTTTTTTTTGTTTCAACTGTCTTTCTATTTTAATTTCTCATTTTTCTCGTTCGTCCTTAATTTGCGAGAAAAATAGTTTTTTTTTTCTTTTCTTTTTATTTTTCTCCTCGAGAGTATTTTTTCTTTTCTTTTATTTTAATTTTTTTTTTCTTTAAGTTACGTTTTGTGCGAATTGAGTTGTTTTTGTATTAAGAAGACGACAACGATGTCGGAGACGTCCTTTTAAGTTATGCTTTTTTTTTGTTCTACCCCAAAGGAGTAGGTGCCTCATTCCAAGGCATATTTTCTCCCTACAGCCATCTAGCTCAGCTATAGAACGTTGACTTTGCAAATGAGTAGGTAGGTAGGTACAGAAAAGGAAGGACGAAAAAGAAGAATCAGATTTAAGGAATCAGAGAAAAGCTGAGTGAAAGCACTTTCACCACTCTTATAAGGAGGACAGGGAATGGGTCGTGTTTTTTTTTTGGTGTTGTCGGGTGGAAGGGAATGGATTTGGGAAAGGTGGGAGAAAGCAACAGCAGGTGGAGAAAATGTGTGCGAGGGTGTGGAAAATTAATTGAAAATTTAAATTGATGATGAAGAGTCTTTTTTGAATTTTACTCTTCAGTCGGGTTTTCCTTTGTTTTGGTTTTGATTTTTTTTTTTGTTTGTGTGAATTCCTTATTCAATTTTATTTCTGTCCATCTCACCAACTAAAGAGTCCTTTACCGTTCGACAACTACACTACGTATGTACGTAGGTATACTTCTATATCCTCTCTGTTTTATCTACCTTATACCTAACCCTTGTTTGCAATTTGCAGCAATTTATTTCGCGAAAGAGAAGTGAATTAATGAAGAACAGATTAAACATTGAATTGAAGAAGATGAAAAATTCAGACTCTACCAACGAAATCTTTTTTTTTTTTTAAGAAATGAAAAACTCGTCTAAGCCAATGTTAATCTTTTTTTTTTTTTGTTTTTATTTTAGAGAGAGAGAAATAGCTTTTATTGAGAAGAGGAGAAGATGTTAAATTAATTAGTTAATGAAAGGCATCAGAGATATATATAGTATAGTGTACAATTAAGGACTTTGTTAATTTTAAGTTAGAAATAAATGAAAAGCTCTTGTTGAGAAAGTGTTTAATGAGGCTTAACAATTTAGAAATTAGATAGAAAAAGTTGGCATCTTATATCTTTCACAAATGAACGATTAAGGATGCCGGGGCTTGTATTTACTAGCTCAAGGTTATTTTTTTAAGTGTTCCATTTTAATATACAGAATACAGATACACCAAGAACTGTTATAAAAAAATTTAAGGAATGGTTTGTTTTTAGTTGCTTTTTGTATCCTTGAAAGAAATAGTCGTATCGAGATGTAACAAAAAATATACAAAAGATTTATGTTTTTTTTTTAATTTCTTTTTTTCAATTTTTTTTTTTCAAAAAAGTTATCTTCAGATGACTTGACAACTTTGCAATCTAAATTCTTACTTGCAACTACAAGTACTAAATGCCAAGTTTTGGGTTCGTGGAAAAATTCGAATTGGAGATTTTAATCAAACTTGGCATTACTTTAATAGGGAATTCGAAAATAGTGAGTCTCGCAGTTCTGTATGTCTGTCCGTTTAGCTGCAGCCTAAGAGGGTGGATGAATTTTCCTGAAACTTGTGTTTTATGTTTTTTGGGCCGTATCTTCACAGATTTAAATTTTTTTTTTAACATCAAAAATAACAGTTCCTGCTATACATTTTTTGGGCGTTTTTGAAAATAAGATTTTTGCCCAAAATAGCCAAATAATTTTTTTTCACTTTTCATGAGAAGTAACGGTTAGCCAATGGAATAAGTTTTTTGATATTCGATTTTCTTAAAAATCGATTCATTTATAAAAAATATTCAATGTTTTAGTTTCAAAAAAAAAATATTTGAGGTTTGAAAAAAAAAATTTATAATTTTTCGAAAATTAAATAGACTCATTGACAGCCCTCAACTGCAAATCATCTCTCGCGGAGATTGCGCAGCAGTTAAACATTCACCTTTGGCTGACGAACTTGCTAGAAATGGAACCATCCTACCAATTGCAATATTGGTATACCTAACCTATCTCTACATGTAAACTCATGCTAGTGCAAGATGTCATTAGGTTAACAAAACTTAGGTGGAATACCATCACCACTTGTGTGGCGACAAAGCAGATCTGGCCACTGTTAAATCTGATAGTCGTTCTAGATGCTTGTTGTTCCTAAATAGATCGTACATTAGCTCCGTAATTGGTGTCATTACAGGACACTGTCTAATTGCGAAGCACGCAGCGAGACTGGGTATCTTCTCTAACGACTTCTGCAGAAGCTGCATGGATGAAGAGGAGGAAGAAACAACTACTCATCTTCTCTGTACGTGTCCTGCTCTATCCCAAAGACGTAGGCTTCACCTGGGAAAATACTTTTTCAACGATCCCAGCGATCTTGTTAACAAAGAAATAAGCAGTCTCTCACGCCTCATAAGAAATGGTTCAACGAGTAGGGAGGAAAATCTCTAGATTCAGTCATTTTTTCCTGACCGCTACGTCACCCTAACCTATCCTAACCTATGTATGCATTTCAAAAGAGTTTTATTTTTTGAAATTTTTATTTTCGATAATAACGGTACCATCCTTACAAATTAAAAAATAAAACCGCCGCCGTCTAAAATTTCTCAAAAATGTCACCGATGAATTTGATAAATTTTTTGAGTGTATTAATATTACTACGGTCACAATAAAACGAGACAAGATTGAAATTAAGACATTATTAACGGTACCTCCCATACAAATGTAATAATAAAACAAAAATTCTAGGCATTATCTTCTTAAATAATTTATTTCTATAAAACTATACAAAGCTACATAAATATGTTTAAATTTCGATGTTTCCAATTTTCAGCATCAATTTTCATCATTATCCATAAATATTACGATTAACAAAGAAATTACTACAATTTAAAAGACATGCATTTGTTCTTGAAAGTGAAAGGTGACTTTAATGTCATTATAATTGTTCTAAGTCTTTTGAACTATAAGATCATATCATCTTCACACAAAACAACAAGTTTATGATATATGTATTTTATAAATCAAGTTTTCTTGAACAAAAAGCTGAAGAAAGAAATTGCCCTAGGCAGTATCACTTTGATAAACCTCCATCTAATAACTTTTAATTGTCAAGACTTCTATTTATTTTTTTTTTCTATAAAAGCCAACAACTTTGAAGGAAAAATCGAAGTTCTCAGAAGTGAGTGCACTAATTCACATCCAGCAGCATTTTGGATTATCTCCCAAAAGCAATTTCTGATTTATCAATCATGAACACTTTTATTGTATTTTCGGCTTTATTGGCTGTTGCATCAGCTGGTCATTTGTATTTGGCTCCGGCTCCAGCTTCTGGACCTCTCATTGTCCCAGCTATCTCAAATCAATATCATTCTCAGGATGGAATCGGTCAGTATGCTTATGGATACAATGACCATTTGTCATCCAAGCAGGAAATCAAATATCTGAATGGATTCACTCAAGGATCGTACAGCTACATCGACTCAAACAATGTTCTCCAAACTGTTGACTACACGGCTGATGATGGTGGTTTCCGAGTTAAAGCAACCAACTTGCCAAAGGCTGTTGAAGCTCCTGTCGTTTCACCTCAGGATTTGCCAAAACAAGTAGAGGACACTTATGAAGTTGCTGCTGCAAAGGCTATCCACTTGGCTGCCATAGAAGAAGCCAAGAAACAAGTGATTTTGATTCCAACTCCAGTTGAACTACCAAAACCAATTGAGGACACCCCCGAAGTTGCTGTCGCAAAGGCTGTTCACTTGGCTGCCATAGAAGAAGCCAAGAAGCAAGTGATTTTGATTCCAGCTCCAGTTGAACTACCAAAACCAATTGAGGACACCCCCGAAGTTGCTGCTGCAAAGGCTGTCCACTTGGCTGCCATAGAAGAAGCCAAGAAACAAGTGATTTTGATTCCAGCTCCAGTTGAACTACCAAAACCAATTGAGGACACCCCCGAAGTTGCCAAGGCTAAGGCAGAACATTTATTTGCTCTTGAACAGGCAAAATTAAGGAACTCCTACGAAAATATTGACAGTGGAATTCCGTTGGTTCAAAGTACCCATCGACCGTTAGTCGTATCGCCAATTACCTTGTCGGCTTATAGTTCCTTGCCTTTCCCATCATCAGGTGGATTCTCATATTCATCAAGTGTTCTTAATAGTCCACTTGTACAGTATGTTCGCTACTTGTAACACTCGACATTATTTCTTAGTTGCTAGAGATTAAAAGGTTTTTGAAAATCTATGCAATTTTTGACTAAATAAAGTTCTAAAAAAGACAAGTAACGTTTTTTGAAGTGGTGGTAACGTTTTTTTGAAGTGGTGAATATTCATTTCCAATTTATCCACTTTGGTCTTGAACTGAAATTGAGGAATGCGTGATTCTTATTCAGTACTTCAATAAGTTCTTGGTTATTTTCAAGGTTGGCTTAGAAGAAATAAAGAAAAGTTCAAACATTTTCAGCAGATTCATTTATTTCCCCTGTCATCGATTAAACTTTTTAAAACAAAAGTGGAGCTGAAGCGTAGCTCAATGGCGACGCATATCCGTACGCGGAAGCATATCCCAAAGGAGCAGCAGCCAAAGGTGCTGAGTAAGCCAATGGACTAGCAGCAAAAGGTGAGGCCACATACTTGGCTGGGAATGGTGCAGCAGCAAGAGGAAGGGGAGCAGCAGCTAATGGAGCAGCAACATACTTGGCAATAGGAGCTGCAGCATAAACGGGTGCAGTAGCGATTCCATTGTGATTCCTTGCGATCACTTGGCTACTGGTAGCAGTGACAACTCCTGGAGCAGCAGCAACCAATGGAGCAGAGTATGCAAGTGGTGCAACTAATCCTGGTGCTGGCTTGGCAGCAGCGCAAGCGATGACAGCAAAGATGACAGCGGTCTAAAAGAAATGAAACAAAAATTGATTAATCCTGATGATGGTGACAATGTCCTATTTCTTTCTTAAAACTCACGTATTTGAACATAATGATTTGATTATTTTTTGTTCGGATCGAAATATTCCAGGAGAAGTGAAGTTTCGATGTGAATAATCAATAAACCAAGTCAAGTCATTTTATAGCCATTTTGCCTCAATGTACATTATTTCATTGACTAAAAAAGAAATAGCAATCTAGTTAATAATTCAAGGCATGAAGCTTGATGCGATATGGGTACATTGCTCGCTTATGGGAAATATAATTATGCCTGTTAGGGAATTTTCTGAAATTCCAAATTGTTTGATCTTGACCTTTTGATTTTTTTTTTTTGATTGGCCAGTAACTTAAAGTTGTTTTAAATATCGGCAGAATATTTTTACTTCTCAAAACTGCATACATTTCTTATTTACCAGGAACTTAGTTAAATTTTTTTGAAAATTTCTTTACTGGGCATCAAAATTTTACGATGCAATTATTGAAAAACCCACTTAAAAATATTTCCCATCTGTTCCTGTCCTGAGATTACAAAAAATAATCAGTTTTTTTTTTTTGGACTTTGAAAGCAGAAGCACGCGTATACCTATGGTATGGCAGTGTGGCGCAGTGGTGGCGTGCAGCTGATATTTTATTGAAAATGATTTACCCCCTCTTAAGTGGGATGATTTAATCAAATTGATTGAACTGAAATCCAGGAATACGTTTATATAATAAAAAAAAAAAAGAATCCTCGTTTTTCATACCCGCAATAAACTTTCATCTTCCTTTTGCTTGATTTGCTGGGTGATGGATACATTTTTCTTTTCACGATATTAACGTTGCCATGATGGTGATGGAGCATGCTGCACAGAGGTATTACATGCTGCACCTGCTGGCTTTTGGTTTGGTTCAATTCTGGGTGTTGATTGGATAAATTAATATCCTTTGACGTATTAAAAAAAAAAATCTATATATGTATTTACGTGGAATTCTGCAATATAACCAAGTTGACTGATGGTGTATTATACTTTGGCTTTAGTTTATATAGATATCTATTAGTATCCCTGAACTAACACTTTTTTTTTATTTTTTTTGAGTTAATTGATTTTAATGAGAAATTTAAGTGATTGTTGATTTTATCATTATAATTTAATTAAGTGCTCGCATATTTTTTTTATTAAATTTATTTATTGTATGATGCAAAAAAAAAAAAGATTAATCTTCAAATCTATTATGCTACCTGGGAGATTATTTTTTGAAATTCATTTTTTGCATAGTGTGTGTTTTTTTTTAAGAGGATTATCTCGAAGGTTAACACAATTATAATTCGATTTGTTTGAGAGCTATTAAATTTAATTGGCATTCCTTTGTACTCATTCATTGGATTGGTCAGCTAGACCTACTATACAAAATGGAATCCTCTTGATGTTCATGAAAGGATATTCATATAGGAATTAATTATGGAAATAAAAATAACAAAAAAGAAAATTCAAAAGGCTTAAGGATGGTTGGAACAAAGGTTTACAGAATCCATATGCCATAGATACATACATATGTAAGAGTATGTAGGTGCTTAATATAATATTCAACAAATTATATCAAAATGAGAAGAGAGTAATCGGTGTTATACACTCGCCAACAGATAAAGTTGTTTTTTGATGAGGTGTACTTTTGTAAAATATTATTGTTTTGAGATAAGAAAATTATTATTTTTTACTTGCGACTATAGGTACTATAGGCTATAGGGCGAGTTTTGTATTGGTGCAGAAAATCGAACTCGAGATATTAATCAGACCTAACATTACGATGATAGAGAACGCGAAAAAAGTGGGTCCCGCAATTCTGTCTGTCAGTCTGTCTGTACCTCGAAGCGATTTTCTTCAAACTTTAGGCATAAGGTTTTGAGGAGATTGCCTAGAGGGGAAATCGAAATTTTTTTCTTAGCTCCAAAAATAACGGTACCTGTCATAGTCCGTTTAAACAAAACATTTTTATCTCGATAACGGCTCTAACCATTTTGGTGAAATTTTTTAAATCGGGTTTGTCAAGTAGCTTCAATAATTTAGTCAAAAAATATTTTTGAAAAAAATTATTACTAACGGGTTTTTGGTTTTGATTTCTCGTAAACTATTGGACTGGTTTTGATGAAATTTTTAAAGGAGGTCCTATATAATATTAATAATACTGCATATCAAAATTTTCAAAAAAAAAAAAATACTTTTTGTAATTAAAAAAAAATCAATTTTTTTTTTTTGAAAACTCAATGGGCCATATGCATAAAAGGTAGTAAATGCTTTTACTTGGAAATGTCTGCACTAATTAATGCAAATTTCCCACTAACTAGCACAGCAATTAACAAGTAAAAGCATTTACTACCTTTTATGCATATGGCCCAATATTTTGAAAATTAATAAATATTTTTTTTTAATTTGATTTTAAGTGTATGTTATCAAATACTAAATAAAAATGTGCATACCAACTTTTTTCGGGAGAAAAAACAGCTCTAACGATTTTTTAATTTTTTTTTTTAATTTGCATTTTTATGATACATACATAGGTACATAAGATGGCATCTTCAGTTTTAAGATTAAACTTCAAAAAATGAATTTCAGGGTTTTTTCATATTTTTACTTGTGACTTTAATCGAAGTCGGGTAATATTGTATTTTTTCGATTTTACTTTAAAACCAAGATGTTATCGCACATAGGAGCAAGTACGTGCTACCCAGTCATGTATTTTATTTTTTTTTAAATCTTATGCAAGAAACTGCTGAATTTTAAAAATATTATAGGGCCAAAAGTTTAAAAAAAAATAATATTAAAGAGTTTCTGTCGTCGAAATTTTTAGTTGAATTTATCAAAATGTTTTTGTCAAATTCTTCTTGATATTGAATGCAAAAAAAAACACCATCTTTTTCTTACAAATGTTTCAGTCAATATTGAAAACCTTAAAAACGTATTTTAAATTAGCTATAGAGGAACCTCTACGACTTATTATTATTTCTTTCTTATCCTTCTATTAAAAAAAAAGGCAGAAACGGGTAATTAAAGTTCATAGTTCTGCATGCTTCAAAGTGAAGTCGGGGGTTAAATATATTTTGTTTCAGTTCTTTTCTTCTTTTTCTTTTTTGAAAAGACTTCAATAGTTATTAGGAGGACTTTAATATTTTATTCAACTTTAACATTAACTGCAAAATTGGAGCCGTAGCTCGAGATTGCAGAGAAAAAGGCAAATTTTGCTCAATGGAGTATGATTTTTTTAAATAACAATTGCTGAAAAAAAAATAAAATTCGCACTGAAACAGATAATTTTTTTTTTTTTTTTTTTTTTTTGAGATGACTTCAAAATTTGGACTTCATATTTACTTAAAAAACTACATTTTTTGTTCATGTAGTGCTCATATCATGGTGAAGTTAGCGATGAAATACTTTTTATTTTAATGTAGACTTCAAAATTTTAATTGAAGTTTTTTTTTAAATTACATAAATGAAAAACTGCAAATTTGAAGATCTATTCATCTATCGGTTGTTGAGAAACTTTTTTAATGCATAAGTTCCTTCTTCAGTAGTTTCTACTAGATCACATTTGTAATTCTTTTTAAGTCAAACAAAAAAGGGTTTATATTTCAGCATATTCATTTATTTTCCATTGTGTCATCTTTTTCTTAAAACTTTTTAGAACAAAAGTGGAGCTGAAGCGTAGCTCAGTGGAGACGCATATCCGTATGCAGAAGCATATCCCAAAGGAGCAGCAGCCAAAGGTGCTGAGTATGCCAATGGACTAGCAGCAAAAGGTGAGGCTACATATTTGGCTGGGAATGGTGCAGCAGCAAGAGGAAGAGGAGCAGCAGCTAATGGAGCAGCAACATACTTGGCAATAGGAGCTGCAGCATAAACGGGAGCAGTAGCGATTCCATTGTGATTCCTTGCGATCACCTGGCTACTGGTAGCAGTGACAACTCCTGGAGCAGCAGCTACCAATGGTGCAGAGTATGCAAGTGGTGCAACCAATCCTGGTGCTGGCTTGGCAACAGCGCCGGCGATGACAGCGAAGATGACAACGGCCTATTGAAAAAAAAATTATATTTAATTGATTATCCTTTAAAAATGTCCTTAAAATTAACTTACGAATTTGAACATGTTGAATTGTTTTGGTTTTTGTTGGATTGATGTTTTCCAAGTGGTTTAAGTTTGTAGTCTATTTTATTAAGTGTCACTTCAAGTCTTTTATATCAAAATGAAACGTGATTGTTGAAAATACCCCGCAAATTGAAACTCATTAATATTCTTGAAGCAAGACTTTTGCGTGGCTACCGAAATTCAGTTGATCTTTATGTGAATCAAATTTAATCCACGTCTGATGAACTCATATCGTAATTAAATGCAAACAGGTGGTGCAGTTCCATTGCAACCAAAAAATAATATGAAGCAGAAAATTATAGTTCAAGATTATTCAAATTCGAATGCTATTTCTGAATTTATCAAATTATTTCTATACATCCTCTGTATCTGTAAATTATGATTTCCAAAGATCCATTTTCAATAGACAAAGCGTTGAAAATAGCCAATTTACCAAAAAAAAAAGAAAAGTAGAAAGGTCAAGATCAGACATTTTGGAATTTAACACCCAACATCACTTGCCGCATAAACAAAATAAACCAAACATTTCTTAACAACCATTAACCACACGTATACCTGCTACCTCCCATAGAAGTTATACATGGTTTGCATTCCTAATCAGCCATGATCTGCAATTACTGTTTGTTCAAATGAGTAATGGATATGACAGAGTTTAGTAAACCAACAAGCTATAAAATGATTTGAACTGGAGCAATGAAATCATACCACATTTTAACTCCTCCTGAAGCATTTCAGTCCAAGAAATAATCCCCAAATTCTTCAATATGTTCAAATACGTAAGTTTATGACAGTAAAACTTTCCAAACGATTTTTTTCTAATTTTTGAATGCTTTTTTTTGTTCTCAGACCGTTGTCATCTTCGCTGTCATCGCTTGCGCTGTTGCCAAGCCAGCACCAGGATTAGTTGCACCACTTGCATACTCCGCCCCATTGGTAGCTGCAGCTCCGGGAGTTGTCACTGCTACCAGTAGCCAAGTGATCGCAAGGAATTACAACGGAGTTGCTACTGCTCCCGTTTATACTGCTGCTCCCATTGCCAAGTATGTTGCTGCTCCATTAGCTGCTGCTCCTCTTCCCCTTGCAGCTAACTACGTAGCATCGCCTTATGCTGCTAGTCCATTGGCATACTCAGCGCCTTTTGCTGCTGCTCCTCTGGGATATGCTGCTTCATATGGATATGCTTCTCCATTGAACTACGCTTCCGCTCCTCTGTTCCTGTAAGAAGTACGAAAATCTATACATAAAAAATGATAATCGAAATAAATGAATATACCAATGACTCGAAAAAGCATTATATTATTTTTACTTCACTCAATTTGTTTTTCGAATACTATCTAATTATCAACACTAATGTTCAGAAAAAAATGTGGAACAGTAAACATTAAGTTTCACCTATAGGTCCTTCTTAAAGCTGAACCTATTTTCGATGGTTAGCAGTTCCATCAGGACATTATATAAAAATGGGAAAGAGTCTATAGTTTTTTTCATTTAGGTAGCGTTTTCGCAACTTACGCTCATATAGGCTATAGGTTTATCAAATTAGCAATGATTATAAATAATAAATTAAACATAGATTAGGATTATGAAAATATTTTTAAAAATTATCAAAGATAAAACATCTTGATCGAAGAAAAATGTATTTCTTTCAGAAGTTCAAAAATATGAAGAAAAAAAACATAGAACTAATTTTTTTCAAAATTTTAAATTTATCCTAAAATTTTCTAGACTCTGTATTAGTTGCAAGTCATTTTCTAAAAGAGTTGAATTAAAAATTGTTAGAAAATTAGAATTTAAAACAACTTACAATACATATTTACAAAACAAAGATTGTTAGAGAATTAGTTTAAACAAAATTTAATTTGTTTCAAAAATTCAAAAACAGTAAGAAAAATTTATATATTTATTTTTTTCAAAAAATGTAGATTAAATTTATCGATTATAGTCACAAGTAAAAATATGAAAAAAACCTGAAATTCATTATTTGAATTGATAAAGTTTGCTAAAAAAGAAGTTTAATCTTAAAACTGAAGATGCCATCTTATGTATCATAAAAATACAAATACATATTTGAAAAAAAAAAAAAAAAATCGTTAGAGCTGTTTTTTCCCCCGAAAATAAGTTGGTATGCACATTTTTAGTATTTGAAAACATACACTTAAAATCAAATTAAAAAAATATTTATTAGTTTTCAAAATATTGAGTTTTTAAAGAAAAAATTTGATATTTTTTTTTTTTATACAAAAAATAATTTTTTTTTAAATTTTATTATGTAATATTATTAAGATTATATAGGACCTCCTTTAGAAAATTTTCATCGAAATCCGTCCAATAGTTTATGAGAAAAACGATCACCAAAAATCCGGTTCTCTATAGCAGGTACCGTTAATAACGGTTTTTTCAAAAATATTTTTTGACTAACTTATTAAAGTTACTTGACAAACCCGATTTAAAAAAATTCATCAAAATCGTTAGAGACTTTTTCAATATAAAAATGTTTTGTCTAAACGGTACTATGACATGTATACCGTTAGATGCAACACCATCAACTACTAGACAATCTCCCCAAAACCTTAATGTCCAAAGTTTGAAGAAAATCGCTTCAGTAATTTAGGCTGTAGGTCGAGGTACAGACAGACAGACAGACAGACAGACAGACAGAATTGCGGTACCCTCTTTTTGTTCGTTCTCTATCATCGTAATGTTAGGTCTGATTAATATCTCGAGTTCAATTTTTTGAACGAATCCAAAACTTCCCTATAGTTCCTATATAGTCGCAAGTTAAAATTATAGTTTTGAAGCAAATTTTACAATATTAAAAAATACATTTTCAAAGTTTTGGAAAATTTCGTATTTTAAAATACTAAAACAATACGAACAATTTTTTTTTAGAAAGAAATCCAAAAACACTTCGATTAGATTATTCAATGAGTCTGAACTTATCATCATTTAAGTTCAAAGCTTATCTTCGGTATTTTAGTCACAAATTTTGTATAACGTAATTTTCATTATTTTGTTATATGAAGATGAATCGAAATAGTAAAGTAATATTGCATATTCCAGATTCCAAAAAATATGCTTTTTGCATTTTTTTAAATTATTTCAAAATATGGAAAACATTTGCCAACCAATACAATAAGTGCAGTAAATCTATGTGCTGGCTTGGCAACAGCGCAAGCAATGCCAGCAAAAGCGACAAGAGTCAAGACCCCAACAAAGGTTAAAAATATTAGTCCAATAAAGATTTTCCCATAACTAACATATTTGAACATATTTATTTCAATTTTGCTTCAAAGTTGAATTAATTATTTTATTATTATACAAATGAAGTCATTTAATAGCTGTTTCTTATCAAAATTTGATCGAACACTGTCTACCTAGATAAATGAAGTTGCTGACAGTTAGACTAATTATGAAGTCAAAGCATGAATTTCCACACGAAATACGTACTTCTGCTTCTATACTTAGTTTAATAAAATTTGTTGTTTTTTATGATGGGCGTTTCGTTGGTTCGTATGAAATTCCAAAATGTCTAGACTTGACCTTTAGGTTTTTTTGTTTTGTTTTTGTTTAGGAATTACCGAACATTAAGGCATTTCATAAGCAGCAAGTCAGTGACTTCAAATTAAATAAGCAGACAAAAATTTGAGAAAAAAATGAAATTGCTCAATTAATAAAATTAAAAGTTGTTCCATTTTGATACCATTTTGAAACACGTTTCACCTATTAAGAGGAGTTCAAGAGGTTAATGAGCTCTCCTCCACCCGTGGTTCACAAGCTTGCAATCTTAAGAACAAGGTGAAGAAGTTAAAAGCCGTTCAGGTTCTTCTCAGAGCCATCTAGTGCCGTTTGGAAAAAGATCGAGTCTTTGATTTTTGTTTCAGACAGTTCTTCAACTTCATCAAAGTATTTTAATTCTATGGAGTTTCGGCGGTTTAAGGATAAATAGCAATGAGACAAAAATAATGCACACAAGCCGCCACATCAGCATCTAATTCTACAGGTAACTCCAGTTGAAGACGTCGAACAATTTAACTACCTTGGAAGTTAGGAGTAGAATAAGTAAAGCTCACTCTGCCTTCGGTAACCTATCCCAAATTTGGATCTCCAGTCAAATCTCCTTAGGTACGTCAAATTGCTATTGTACGGTTGCGAAACCTGGAAGGTCTCGGCTACCTTTTCGAGAAAGTAACAGGCTTTTGTAAATCGTTGTTTACGCCACATTCTAAAGATTCGCTGGCCACAAACTATATCCAATCAGGAATTGTGGCGCAGCAAATCAAGAGCTCCTGGACGTCGACATTAAAATGCGTAAAAGCGGAAACCAAACGATGAAATTGCGAAACAGGCCTTTTGAATGGAATCCCCAGGGTGCACGGTGAGTTGGAAGACCAAGAACAACGTGGAAATCAACGGTACTAGCTGAAGTAGATACTCATAGAAAGACGTGGCCGTAGTTGAAATTTCTTGCTGCATATCGTGAAGGATGGAAAAGATTTGTTGACGCCCTATGCCTCGTCCGGGATTACAGGACCTGATGATGATGGAGTTATTTCTCACTCTGGTCGGAGCAGGACATTTACAGAAAATGGAGAAATAACTCTCTTTATGGAGAGCTTAGGTGTTGTTTTAATTAAAGAAAATTGTGTGTTTTGAGAAATATAGCTTCCAGAAAAAATTGGTTGTTTCTCGTATCCGTCACAAGATTAGTAGCAGGATTAATAATAAGAGACCCATACCAAACCTAGATGCGAAAGCCAATTTTAAATTTTGACGAGACCAAGACTTGAAAAGTCTCGTTTCGTGGCCAGTCTTAATCCAAAACAGATATGCTCAAATCACATCTCTAACATTAGTTCGGAAGTTTGATTCTTTTTAATATAAAAGTCAAGCAATAACTCGTTGAAGAAATTTTAAGGTAGCTTTTGAGCAGGACCTTAGAGCCGTTGTTGTTGTTCCAAAGCAACGGTAAATATTTTTTGAACCTTCTGAAATTTTTTGATGCTATAAGCCCGCCAATGTTATCATAGTAAATGGTGATGTAATTAATATTTCTGTAAGTTCACTACATTTTGAATATAAAATCAAAAGGTAGTGTATGCTCCAACATCAAGAAAATAGCAAGTACTTGATCAAAATAGAATATAATTTTTATAGGAGTAAACCCAAAAATTGACCAACGTAACTAGCCAAGTAAAAATAGCCGGATTGCTATCCAGACCAATCAACATCATTAATGGACTCCGACAAGGGGATGGTTTGGCCTGCCTCCTCTTCAACCTGGCGTTGGAGAAAGCAATCCGTGACTCTGGCACGGCAACAAGAGGGACCATCGTCAACAGGTCCAGCCAGATACTGGCTTACGCAGACGACATTGACATCATCGGAAGGACCGAACAAGATGTACACGATTCCTTCATCCAGATCGAGCAGGCGGCACAGAATCTGGGGCTGCACATTAGTAAAGGTAAAACAAAGTACATGGTGGCGTCGAATGCGGTCAAGCAATCAAGGTAGGGGAGCACGAATTTGAAGTGGTGGAAATACGTAGGCGGCTGCTCAATTCCAACAGAGCCTACTATAATCTGTCAAAGCTCTTCAAATCCAGAAATCTCACCATGACTTCAAAACTGCTGCTGTACAGGACCATGGTCCTAACAGTACTCACGTATGGATCCGAGACTTGGGTGCTTAGCAAAAGACACTCCGATCTCTTAGCCACGTTTGAGAGAAAAGTCTCAAGGAGAATTGTTGGCCCCATATGTGAGGAAGGAAGATTTAGGAGACTGTACAATCATGAATTGTACGCAATCTACCTTGAGGCAGACATAGTGACAAAAATTAAGCTCGGTAGACTCCTTTGTGGTACATTCTATGGTAGGCGGCAGCGCGGTAGACCATGTTTGCACTGGAAAGATGGTGTAGACCAGGACGCCCGAAGCCTTGGGGTGCGCAACTGGATGCCTTCAGCTCAAGACCGGGATAGGTGGAGAGACTTGTTGAAGGAGGCCAGGACCGGACCCGGTTGTCGAGCCGATGATGATGAAACGCCACATATAAAGTTTTCAACATATTTAAGTATATTTTATTGCAATATTTGCGTGGATTATGTGCTGAAGTATTTACTCCAATATTATAGAAGCATGGAGTATGTGCTCCAAAAAGAAAGTCGTTATTAGAGTAAGCGCCTTTTTCTCACATACTAACTGAATTATTTACTTCAATATTTGATAGGAAAATCGTTATTGGAGTAAAAACTGATATAACGTTTATTTCATAAACAAAGGAACTAAAATTCGATTCAAGATTTTCAAAAATCCCAAATTATAACACAATCAAAAGCACTAGACCGCAACCTCCATTGATTCAACACCCTTCACTCAGCCCTCAAATATTATAAGTAGGCTTTCAATACGCTCAAATAAGAATAAAAGAGATTTTAACTGCCGAAGGTATGTTCAGTTTGGAGCATAGGTAAGTGTACTCCTAGATCATTGATCCCAATTGAACTTCGTTCATTGTGGCGTCAACCTCATCAGCAAAACAACACATACGTTATTCTAGCCCTTCGGTATAAATTGTGCGACGACTAATCCAGGCGTCTAATTGCATTATAAACCTTTTTACCGTCTTCGTCTACCTTACCTCGTACGTATTTAAAGCATTCATTAGTCGTGTAAGAAACTCTTCAATATCCGCACATTTCCCTATGGGAAGATTTTTTCCTTATAGCCCGCTTTGGCAGGTACCTCCCAAGTACTACTCCAATACTCGTAATTTATGAAAATCTCTTCGTGTATACCTTTATAGCTTTTCCATTTACCTATTGCTTATGGAAAGTCAAGATATTTCTCCTCCTGCCTGCCGTACTAAAGTTTGAAATTTTAATTTGTAAAGCAAAACAACATAAACAACAACACAACAACAACAACTACAAACAACAGAAACATAAATTTGCTTTATTAAGCACTGAATTTTTTGTTGTTGTTGTTGTTGAGTCCTCTCATTAAATTTTGCAAAGCAAAAAAAAGCTGTTGCGAATTTAAGGATGCTCAATCCAATCCCCTTTATAGAAGGTTTATGTTCAAATATACTCCTGTTTATTAGAGGACCATCTGATGCCAGCTATACCACCCGCTAAGAATGAAAACAACAACAACAACAACCTCATCGTCATCTACCTACATCAACTGGGAAACATAATTCACCATTATCCTTGCAAAAGAAAATAAATGTATATAAAAACAAATCCCTTGAGGATCTTCATTCTCTCGCGCTTCACCATATAGCCATCACCAACGGAACACCCGGCCCACCTCCTGGCATCACTTCACAGGTGACTGAGTCAGTGAGTGAGTTTGTGGGCTGTTTTGACACGAACGCCATATTTTCTTAATTTATGAATTAGCATCCATTTCGAGGATATTATGTTAGCGCCTTGTTCTCTAGCTCCCCATGATATAGCCCACAAGTCATAACCCATCCCCAACCCACGCATTTTCAACATGACTGTGTGAATACGCCAAAAGAACACCTTTTTTTTAGAGAAAGATGAGTGAGTGCTCTATTGTTTCACCATTTATCCATCGTGTTTTCCAAGAAGAGGAGAAAGTCTCTTACTTCTTTTCGTCCTTATATCAAGTGGGACGCAGCAGAACAGAATGGTGGAGCCAAACAAGATGTATGAAGAAGAAGCTAGAGGATGCGGTTGATCCTGGGTAATGTAGACATTAAGCGAATGTGTAATAAATATGCTTTTGTCAGGAGTAGGAGCGCACCTGTCTATATATATATTTGCTGCTTCTGCTTCTGCTCCTGTCACTTTATTTTGGTTTGGTGATATGAATTCTATATTGTCCTTAAAACAGCTACAGCAGAAGACGTGTCGTGTCTTTTAATGTGAGTGCGGCGGAGCCACAACGAAAATACCTCTATGAATTTGAGTTGCATAAATGTTCCTTGTTTTGTTTCCCAAAAAAATTTTGATATGCATTATATTATGAATTTGCAGTGCAGTATGCAGTGTCGTTGTTATACAGCGGTTTGGCATTCACGTGACAATGTAAGGTTTTCAAGTAATTATACGAACGTAATTTCATGGGAATCTTTCTGGTTGGAAATTCCTTTTTGAAGGATTTTGTATAAAAGCTGCCGTTTGAGCAGTACAAATAATGACACAAATTTTAGTAATTTGATTGTGGAAAATTCATTGCGGAGACAGGAGTACCTGGGTATGCGCTTACTTGGAAGTGTAAAAGATAAAAGACGACGAAGAAGACGTCTTTTATTAACTGAAGATTTTGAAGTAAAGTTTTTTTATATGAATGTCGGTATTTGCATTTGACATACATTGTGTGGTTTGGTTGGGTTCCGGAAATATGCAGATATTATGCAAAGTTGTACAAAGAGAAAGGATAATGAATTGCCAGGTAGGGTACTTTTTTGTTGAAAATGGAAAAAAGTTTTAAACTGAGTTAGTTATTTAATTAAAAAAAAAAAAGCTGCGAATTTGATATGCATATGAAGGTCAACTGAAATTCGGTAGCTGCCCCACAAAAACGAACCACGCAAAAGTCTTGCTCAAAGAATATTAATGAGCTTCAGTGCGGTGAACCGCACAATCACGTATCATTTTGATATAAAAGACTCGATGTGGCGCTAAACAAAATAGACCACAACTTGATTCTTCTTGGAAAACATTAATCCATAACTCAAAAGCAAATCAACATGTTCAAATTTGTAAGTTAACTTTAAGGACATTTTTAAAGGATTAATAAATCAATCTTGAATGTTTTCTTCAATAGGCCGTTGTCATCTTCACCGTCATCGCTTGCGCTGTTGCCAAGCCAGCACCAGGATTAGTTGCACCACTTGCATACTCTGCTCCATTGGTTGCTGCTGCTCCAGGAGTTGTCACTGCTACCAGTAGCCAAGTGATCGCAAGGAATCACAATGGAATCGCTACTGCACCCGTTTATGCTGCAGCTCCTATTGCCAAGTATGTTGCTGCTCCATTAGCTGCTGCTCCTCTCCCTCTTGCTGCTGCACCATTCACAGCCAAGTATGTGGCCTCACCTTTCGCTGCTAGCCCATTGGCATACTCTGCACCTTTGGCTGCTGCTCCTTTGGGATATGCTTCTGCATACGGATATGCGTCGCCACTGAGCTACGCTTCAGCTCCACTTTTGTTCTAAAAAGTTAAAGATGACATGACAAATAAAAATATGAATATGCTGGCAAAAGAAAAAAAATTGTGTTTCAATAATTGAAGAAATATACTCTGAAAAAATATTAAAAAATATTCTGTGTTACTATACGCACACCGAAATTTTTAAAAATGTGCACCTTGGTATTTTTATGGTTCGTAGAAGTTGAATTTTGTAAAAATAGAAAGTAGTAAGGCAGAAATGAGACGTTAAATTAGTATTCATTAATCCACCCGATCTTAAACTTAAGCTTACCACAATCCAAAAGTTCTTAAAAATTACGTTTCCCTTTCACCCAGACAAGGAAATGATAGGGCATCAGTAGGTGTACTCTAATGATTCTTTATTGAGTGTCCAAGAAACTTCTAATTATTATTATCAACAGGTTTCAACAAAAAGAATTTGGGAAAACATGTTTTTATAATTAAGCTAAAAGTTGGATTAAAAAAAAAATAAAGTGGGCAGCTATTTTGATAAGCCAAACTACTTATTAATTTACAAACAACAAATTGTATAAAAAGAAACCGTATTGATGGAAAAAATCAAAGTTCTCAGAAGTGAGTGCACTAATTCACATCCAGCAGCATTTTGGATTATTTTCCAAAAGCAATTTCTGATTTATCAATCATGAACACTTTTATTGTATTTTCGGCTTTATTGGCTGTTGCATCAGCTGGTCATTTGTATTTAGCTCCGGCTCCAGCTTCAGGACCTCTCATTGTCCCAGCTATCTCAAATCAATATCATTCTCAGGATGGAACCGGTCAGTATGCTTATGGATACAATGACCATTTGTCATCCAAGCAGGAAATCAAATATCTGAATGGTTTCACTCAAGGATCGTACAGCTACATCGACTCAAACAATGTTCTCCAAACTGTTGACTACACGGCTGATGATGGTGGTTTCCGAGTTAAAACAACCAACTTGCCAAAGGCTGTCGTTTCACCTCAGGATTTGCCAAAACAAGTTGAAGACACTTATGAAGTCGCTGCAGCCAAATCCGCTCATTTTGAAGCAATTGAAGAAGCCAAGAAACAAGCTTCTGATGAAGTTTTGAGTCAAGCTCCATTTGAATTGCCACTACCAGCAGAGGACACTCCCGAAGTTGCTGCTGCAAAGGCTGTCCACTTGGCTGCCATAGAAGAAGCCAAGAAACAAGTGATTTTGATCCCAGCTCCAGTTGAACTACCAAAACCAATTGAGGACACTTCCGAAGTTGCTGCTGCAAAGGCTGTCCACTTGGCTGCCATAGAAGAAGCCAAGAAACAAGTGATTTTGATTCCAGCTCCAGTTGAACTACCAAAACCAATTGAGGACACCCCCGAAGTTGCCAAGGCTAAGGCAGAACATTTATTTGCTCTTGAACAGGCAAAATTAAGGAACTCCTTCCAAAATATTGACAGTGGAATTCCGTTGGCTCAAAGTACTCATCGACCTTTGGTGGTATCGCCAATTACCTTGTCGGCTTATAGTTCCTTGCCTTTCCCATCATCAGGTGGATTCTCATATTCATCAAGTGTTCTTAATAGCCCCATTGTACAGTATGTTCGCTACTTGTAGAACTCGGCATTATTTCTTAGTTGCTAGAGATTAACATCTTTTGAAAAATTTATGCAATTTTTAACTAAATAAAGTTTGAAAAAAGACTAGGAATGGTGTACAGCAGTTTTGATTTCTTTCAAGTCACATATTTTTGAAGTGGAGAAAATTCATTTCCAATCCTCGAAACAATATTGAGCAATCCCTGATTCTTATTCAGTTCTTCAATAAATGTAAGGCATGTAGTAATTTCACATAATTTCATGGTTGGCTTAAAATAAATAAAGAAAAGTTCAAACATTTCCAGCAGATTCATTTATTTCCCCTGTCATCGATTATACTTTTTAAAACAAAAGTGGAGCTGAAGCGTAGCTCAGTGGCGACGCATATCCGTACGCGGAAGCATATCCCAAAGGAGCAGCAGCCAAAGGTGCAGAGTATGCCAATGGACTAGCAGCAAAAGGTGAGGCCACATACTTGGCTGGGAATGGTGCAGCAGCAAGAGGAAGAGGAGCAGCAGCTAATGGAGCAGCAATGGGAGCAGCAACATACTTGGCAATAGGAGCTGCAGCATAAACGGGTGCAGTAGCGATTCCATTGTGATTCCTTGCGATCACTTGGCTACTGGTAGCAGTGACAACTCCTGGAGCAGCAGCAACCAATGGAGCAGAGTATGCGAGTGGTGCAACCAATCCTGGTGCTGGTTTGCCAACAGCGCAAGCGATGACAGCGAAGATGAGAACGGTCTAAAAAAAAGTAACAGAAGTTTATTAAGTTATCCTTGAAAGGACAGTCCTTGTGATTAACTTACGAATTTGAACATGTTGGTATTGTTTTGGGCTTTGGATAAGTCTTTTCCAAATGGAGTGAAGTTAAAGTCTGATTTGGTTAACACAGCCGTCAGTCTTTTATATGATCGCAAAACGTGAGGCCTGAGTTGAGGCGTGACTTTAATTCGATGAAGCTCATTAATATTTTGTTTGATAAGATTCGTACACTTCGCAAGGTACCCAAATTAATTTAGTTTACAGTATATTGGTTAACTATCTACTTGAGCTGAGATCAATAAAAAAAGCACAAGAAAAATTATTCCCATCTTTGTGAGTTGCAGTGCTTCTACTTCTTGTTGATTTTTCCTGAATAAATAGTTTTTAACATTTTTTTTTTGAAGCGAATTGCGAAAGCCAAAAAATAGTTCCTATTTTTAGTGTTCCGAAAACAAAATTTAGGGCTGGAAAAATACCATTACAACCATAGATAAGATTAGTATACGATAAGATAGGGTTACCGAACCGCATTTTGGAAAAAATTGACTTTCGACTATTCATTTTTGGTACATAATTTAAACCAAAAGTCTGAAACAGCAGTATTAAATATGTTAAAGGGCCTTTAAGACCTCTACTCTGAAATAGTTTTTTAAGATTACCACATTTCTGGAAATATACCTATATTTTTGTGCATTGGAAAGAAAAACAAATAATGGACATGTTCCCACTTTTTTCATACTTTCTACCTCGGTACTCTTGGAGTAAAACAGAGCAAATCTTAATTAATTAGCAGATTCGAAAAATAAGAAATATTTTATTTTGTATTCGATGAATTTTATTCATCTCAAAGTACATAGTTCCGGACATTATATCGTTGACCAATTCCAAAACTCTAAAATGCCTAAATTTGTACCTTGCGAGGTGAACGAATCATAGCAAACAAAATATTAATGAGCTTCATCGAATTAAAGTCACGCCTCACCTCAGGCCTCACGTTTCGCGATCATATAAAAGACTGACGGCTGTGTTAACCAAATCAGACTTTAACTTCACTCCATTTGGAAAAGACTTATCCAAAGCCCAAAACAATACCAACATGTTCAAATTCGTAAGTTTGTCACAAGGACTGTCCCTTCAAGGATAACTTAATTAACCTCTGTTATCTTTTTTTTAGACCGTTGTCATCTTCGCTGTCATCGCTTGCGCTGTTGCCAAGCCAGCACCAGGATTAGTTGCACCACTTGCATACTCTGCTCAATTGGTTGCTGCTGCTCCAGGAGTTGTCACTGCTACCAGTAGCCAAGTGATCGCAAGGAATCACAATGGAATCGCTACTGCACCCGTTTATGCTGCAGCTCCTATTGCCAAGTATGTTGCTGCTCCCATTGCTGCTCCATTAGCTGCTGCTCCTCTTCCTCTTGCTGCTGCACCATTCCCAGCCAAGTATGTGGCCTCACCTTTTGCTGCTAGTCCATTGGCATACTCTGCACCTTTGGCTGCTGCTCCTTTGGGATATGCTTCCGCGTACGGATATGCGTCTCCACTGAGCTACGCTTCAGCTCCACTTTTGTTTTAAAAAGTATAATCGATGACAATGGAAATTAAATGAATCTGCTGGAAATTAAAAAATTTGTCTTTCAATATTTTTAAGTGTGGTACGAATGAAAATTAAACTTTTTGGTGAATAGGGAATCGGGCGGTACTAGCAAAAATCAGAGGGTCTGAAAATTTTGTTGCCTCTTTGGCAATAAACTACGTGGGACATGAATTATTCAAGGTAGGTAGGTATTTCAAAATTTGCAATATATTTCGATACACTGTCAACTTGTCTGTTTATATTAAAAACTTTTTCAAAATTGGAAGCTTATTATGGAAATGTTCAAATTTCTAAAAACTATTTTAAAATTATTTTGTTTTGCTTTTATATTTATCATTCTTCATTACTTTTTCATTTATGTCGGTACCTACCTAAATTCATTATTTTATTGTTTAAAAGTAAGAACATTTTTCAACCGTGACGCGTGACCCTGACATTCAGATAGAAGCTGTTATATGTATTGTACACATGTAATTGTAGGGAACGTTATATTGGCATGCTTTTTGCTTCTCATATCTCATTCTCCCTGCCATCTTATCTTCTCTAAACTGAAATACCTATACCTCATGCTCATCCCGATTCCCGACACAAAAATTCTAGGAATTTTCATAGATTTGAGAGAGCCGTCAGCATTGCATAATCGTTAGCGATGCCAGCTCAGACTTTTTAATGTCACTATACAGGGGCTTTAAGATTTTATTTTCAAAAATGTATTTTTGGCATTGGGAGAAGATTTCGTCAGAAACTAAGCGAAACCATACACATATTTATGTAGGCAGCGTTACCAACCACAGCAGGCAAAATAATACCACCTTTTATGAACAAAAATCATCCAGCTTGAAAATATTTCCATTTTACTTCAATTAAGTGTGAAAAAAAATATTTTGAGCAAAAGAAACATTCATCAAAAAAAAAATCTGTAAATTAATTTTATAAATATTAATTTCTGCTATTGGAAATTGATTTCAGCATAAATGTTTGTTTTCTTGTTTTATAGAATGTTTTAAGAAATAATTTTGCCTTTGAAAAAAAAAGAAAAGGCATTAAAATGCTCTAGGTGGCATCGCTGTCCATACGCCATTTTTCAATGATCATACAAAGCTCAGAGCTCTCTCGACGAATTTTAAGGAAAGAGATCTATGATAATTCCTAGAAATTTTGTGTCGGCCACAGGATCAGGGCTGTCATTTTATTTTTTGAGAATGTAGTACCTCATAAGGTTTAGTTTTTCAGTAAAAAAAAACACAAGTGATCAGAAAATGTCCTGAGCTTTAGTAGTTTTTATGAAGATGAAGATTGTTGCATCCTAATTTATTCTTTCCTCTTTTATCGAAAAGTATCAATGTTATTGGAAATTTTTAAAAACCAAAAAATATTTTCTTTTCGTTTGCTTTTTAAATGTTCTCTTAATTGGCTCAGTAAGCAGTACGGAGATTCAAAACCCAGTACAAACTGCAATTGCAGTACTTCGACAGCTCTGCTCTCAGGAGCGTGATGAGAAATGATGCGAAGAACGAACCGCACATCTTAAAAGCTATAGTCAACATGATCGTAAGAATGAGAGAGAAACCAATTCAAAGTCCATCTAGCTCTAGCTCTAGCCAACTGTTTGTGTTTATGTATCTGAATATTACAGTCGGGGATGAAAAATATTATTTTATAATAATATAGGTATAATGGCATTATATGGCATTATAATCATTTAAAAGGTATTTATGAAATCGGCCGTTAGTTTTTTTTTTTTGTCTTATAATGCGTGCACAGTGAAAAGGTTTCCACTTGCCATTCAAATACAGTGCGAATGTTGGAAAAATAGGGAAGGCTACCAAGGTTATTCTGAAACAGTGCAATTGTATTAGTATCCGCGGTGTGCCTACGACCTGCGCTACCATTGAAAATGCATTTGGTCTTTTTCTGTCCAGTGCTGCCACTTCCCACAAAATTTTTGAAGCAGGTAGATTGCCGAAAAAAATTGGTGGATTGAATATTTTTGTATAAGATTTTTTTTTTTAATTTAAAAAGTTTTCGATGTTGTTTATTATAACACTACTTGTATTTTACAAAGACTTACTATTTAGGAAAATCTTTTTTCGAGTAAGTTTTCAACCGATAATTTCGTTCAAACAGTGTTTTGGGTTTGGTGTGTGTGAATAACTTGCTATACATTTTTGAGAGCGTCAAGAGAAATTTTTCTCGTAAGATCAAGTGCAGTAGATTTTACTATACATTTGAGAAAAAAAAATATAAATAGTAGATCTGCAACAACTGCAGTCAAGTGGCAACCCTGCTTCTTGCTTGTACTCGTTTGGAAAAATTCTAGGAAATCGGGCAGCTACCTGCCTTGTTTTTGATGGATTTGGAAATTTGGATACCCCCATTTGCTTTTGAATGCTGCATCGCATCTGGATGGCTCTGGCCTCTGGCTCAGTTGAACTTTGATTTTTATCAAAAGAGAAGTGTCGATTCCTGCTGCCTGTTTTCAAAATCTCAAATCTCAAAACATGCCGTTCATAGAAGTAATCAATGGAACGATGTATGAAATTTACCAAGAAAATGGCACAAAATACTATAAGAACTTCAACACGGTTCCGATTGAATTAAAAGATAACCTCGAACAATGTGCTGGCGAGGTAATATTATTTTCTAGACATCTTGCCACCTTGATGAGTTCCAATCTTATTTTACCTTACAGATCTTTTTAAGTAATATTCCCGAATATATTAGCGCTCATCAGATAGCAGCAGTTGCTTGTCATTTAGGCGATATGTACGTTTTGCGTTTTAAAGTGAATTTTGCTGCATTATCTCGTGGATTTGCATATTTGCAATACATGAATCCATATCTTATGGATTATGCAATTGAAACGTAAGAAAATTAATCACAATAAGTTGAAAAAAAACAATAGCTAATTTTCGTGCAGACTTCCTAAACTTTTCATCAACTATGGCTATGGGAACATCCATGTTCGGCGTTCAAAAAACTCTTCAAACTTGGTTATGCGGAATGTTACGGAATTAAGTGCAGAGGAAGTACCAATTGTGTTGGCCGATTTGTGCAATTATCGGGAATGTAATTTGAGATATTATCGGGGTTATAAATTGGAATATCAACTGGTTTTTGGGTCGAATGAAGATGCAGTGAAAGCTAGAAGATTTTTACTTGGACAAATGCATTTGTTTGGAAGTTTGGCTACAATTTGCTGGGATAAATATGCAAACTAAAATTTAGGGGGGCTTTCAATATAAATGAAATGTGAAAAAAACAGTGCCTCATATACCTAACTACCTACCTGTATAACTTTAAGAAACTATTTTATTCTTGTTTGTGTGATTAATTTATTCTATTTTTCGAAATAATCAGAAATGTTTAATAAAATTGAAAAATACTTGGAAAGTTTTACCAAAAAAAAAATAAACGTTTTTATTGAAAAATACTTTTAAATTTGTATTTAAAGGGTAGGCTTGACTCTCAGGTACCTATAACATATTTAAAGTCCTCAGTTCAGGTCCTTGAGCTGATTGCGGGTGGGGTGGTGAAGATCATCTTGTAAATTATTATGAATTTTTTTGAAAACTTAGACCCAATTTTTCTCATAAAATTTTCTAATTCCCACTTTTAAATGGCGAGATTAAATTTAATGGAGACTGGGGAAAATGTGCCTAAGTGAAAGAAAATTAAAGTTCTCATAACAAAATTTCCAGGATTAATCAGAAATATTCAAAAAAAATTTATGTTGATTTAGTGGTAGGTAAATTTAGTCACGCGATTTGTGTATACAGAATATTTTAAATTTATTTTCAAAAGTGTAAAGTGATTGAGAGTCCTGTTTTAAAGAAAAGTCAAAAAGGAAATAACTAGTGTTCCTTGTCTTTCATTTTTATAGGTAGGTATGTACTTATAACATAATTTTCTAAAATATTTTGTTAACACGGATAAATTTTTTTTTAAAACAGTGGAAAATCTTAAAATCTTAAAATACGGCATTCAATTTTCAAATCTGTTTTAAATCAAAAAACTTTCAGATTTTTTTTTTTTTTTTTGATACCTACAAATTTTTGTCTGCAAAACATTTGTTTTAGTATTATTAGAACCATCGAAAAAATGTTTTCAGGGGACAACCAAGTGTAATAAAATTAAATATTTAAACTTAAATGAATGAATTTGAAAATTCTGTTTTTTACAAAAAAATATCTCCAAATTGTCATCGATAAATGTATTTTTTTTTAAATCTAATGAGAAAATCGAAAATATTCCATTAGAAAGCATTTTTTCATGCATTTTTCTTTACAATAATAATAATAATAACAAAAAATTCAACTTTTTTATTTGAGACAAGTTTTGGGTTCATAAAAAATCGATCTCGAGACTTTACATCAGGATGATAAGGTACGCTAAGGTAAGGTATGTTAAAGTGGGGCTTAAAATTCGGTCTGTCTGTACTTTGAATTACTGCCTAAGCTGAGGGCTGGCCACGAGACGGAAACCAGTGACCAATCTTTGTCTCGTCCCGAGCAAAGACAACGGACTGAAACGTTACTTAAGTAATTACAGGCATCTGAGACAAGATCGAGACGAGACTGTAATTTTTAAACCGAGACTTACCGAGAGTCTCAGTGGTGTTTTCGGTAAGGGAAAACATTCAAAACTGAGTTTTGTTTTTTTAATAAAGTTCAAAATTTAATTGTTAATATTACAGAGTTTCTAGAATAAAATAAGCCGAAGAAATTTTGAGTTGGTACTAGGACGAATCCGAGACGAGACTGACATTTTTCAATTTTGACGAGACCAAAACGAGACCTAAAAAGAGGCTGGGTGCGACCCACACTGATAACTTCCCATTTGTGATCTTGAAAACTTTATATTTAGTTTTTTTCAAATAACCAAATTTTCTGCGAAACAAACTTTAGCTGTTAAATTCAAACAATCATTATTTCAAGATTGAAAAGTATTTTAATTATTTAAAGAGATTTACGAAATGCACATATATTATAGAGATTGTTGATGTATAAGTTGTTTCCACTTGACCCAGGAGGTAAACTTCCACGCGTTTTTTTAACTAATGTGGAATTTTCTTAGTTCTGTTTAAATTTTTGTTTAAAATGTCAGTTCACTATATGTCAAATATATGTATACCGGCTGTAAAAAATTTATTTTAGGTATTTTATTTTATTATGTATAAAATTAAATACGTAATGGCAAAGTCAATATCATTGCTCGTTCTCAAGATATTCGAGTCGAAAAACCAATTTTACCACTTTTTTTTTTTTTTTTTTAATATTTTTTGTCAAAAACTGTCAATTAAATATTTGTCAAAATTTAACCTTTCATAAAAAATTGTACTATGTATAAAATAAAATATTTTAGAAGGCACAATCGTTGTTCGTTCTCAGGATATTCGAGCTGAAATACAATTGTAACTACTTTTCTTTAGAATTTTTAACAGTTTTTGATTTTTTGTAAAAAAAACTGCCCATTCAATATTTGTCAAAATTTTATCAGTTGCTAACAATTATGTTATTTAGAAAATAAAACAAATAAGAAGTCAATAGCGTTACCCGTTTTTGAGAAATTTGAGTCGAAAGACAATTTATACCAATTTTTGGGAGAATTTTTTGTAGTTTTAAATTTTTTGTAAGAGAACTGTCCATTGAATTTTTTTGAAATTTTCACCAGTAGTCAAAAACAACAGTTTTCGTAAAATAAAATTATTTTAAAAATAATATCGTTTTTCCATCTAAGCATATTCGAGTTATAAAAATTTTTTTTTAGTTTTTTTTTGATTTTAAAAAATAACGGTATATTGATTTTTTTCCAAATTCATATCAAATTTGTATGACCTCATAATGTGTCGAATAAAATTTATTTCAAGTCAATTATTTTTTCGTGAGATATTTGAGCCCAACCAAAATTTTCACTTCTTTTTTAAACTGCTATAGTAAAAAAACAATTGATTGAATATTAATAAACGCCCTTTCAGCTTCTTTCGAAGTTATTATCTGTAAAACAAAATTTATTTCAAGGCGATATCTCTACTCGTTCTTGTGATATCGACGAAAAATGGTACCAGAACGTACGGACGTACGAACGTACGTACACACTCACACACAGACATCTTTCTAAAAATGATTGAAATAGGCCCTAGGGACCTTGAAACGTCGAAAAAATGTCAAAAATTCCAATTTGACAAATCGGACCGATTACAATAACTCCCTATCCCTATGGGAAGTTAAAAAGTCTTGTCTCGGTCTCGTCTCGTGGCCAGCCCTTGTTAACTACGAAAGCGATTTTTTTCAAGCTTTGAACTAATAGTTTTTAGATAAGACTCTAGAGGCGAAATTGCCTTTTTTTGGCTTCAAAAATAACAGTAGGTTACTGTCATAAAACTAATTTATCTTCAAAACTGCTTCAAAAAAAAAATGTAAGATTTTGTGTGAAATTTTAACTATGTATTTAATCAGAGAATACTTAAAAAAAAAAACGTCATTAGCGGTACCTGTCATGTTACCAGATTTTCGATTTTCTCATAACCAGTTTGACGGATTGCGATCAGACTTTAAATGGAAGAAGCTATATATATTTTTATTTAAATTGCACATAAAAAAAATTAACTTAATATTTTGATAACGGGTAGATTTTTTAAGTGTACATATATTAAAGACTTGCTTATCATTTTTTTAAGAATTTTTAAGATGTTTTTTACATTTTAAATTTCTAGCTTCGATTATAGTTCAACTGATTTTAGGGTGTCCGCAATTTTCTGCGCTCTAGGACATATAAGATTTTTAAAAATTGAGGTTGTAATCTGTTTCGGTACACGTAATTATTTTCTTCCAACGGATAGGAATCGCAATAATTCCAGAACAGATCAAAATTTGAAAGCAGCTGAAGGAGAGTGGGTATTAAAAATAGTTCCATTTTTGTTGCATATATGAATATTTAGAAAATGATCCTTAGGTTTAGGTAAACTGAAAAGATAAATAAATTTTAGAAACGAGGCTATTTCCGTCCTGAAAACTGAAAAAAAAAACAAAAGTGAAAAATCGATTAAAACTTAATCAGGTACAACATTTGTGCCCCTTAGTTTAATAAACTTTAAAGAATTTACACCAATTTGGGCAATAAAAGTCATTTTCAAATGCCTAACTAAGCAAAGTTATTGTTAAATATATTTTTAACTACTATGTTAATACAAAATTATATGTACATCAGTCTAAACCCAGTCACGTTCGAAATTTGAGGTTAAATTAGACAGTTCTGTGATGCCACCGTTGGCAAACCACTTCTTTAAGTTGTTTCCTAATGACAATAATAATGTGACTCATAAAAGCGAAATACTACTGTTCGTCCCCTGAATATAAATCACTTTCATGCAGAGCGTCGTCGGTTTACTGCTAACAGTTTTAGTTATTTTTTTTTTTGTTGAGTTCATAAAGCAAAATTGAACTTCAATATGAAGACAAAATTCCATGCATAAATTTAATTTTTTTATTTTGTTAACTACTTCTTCAACTATACTATAAAAGCTATACTATAAAAGTAAATCAAAACAAGTCACGCATAACCTGAAGAGTATTTTCTGAAGACAGCCAGCAAATCAAAACAATAAAACCCATTTTCAATATGTTCAAATACGTAAGTTATATCAAAAGCCCTTTAGGGTATTTTAATCTTTATAGGTTGGGAGATTTAATCAAAACCATATAACTGATGATGCTTTCTTCAACAGACCATTGTCATCTTAGCTGTAATTGCTTGTGCTGTTGCCAAACCAGGAGTTCTTCATCATGCTCCATTCGCCTATTCATCTCCGTTGATTGCTGCTGCTCCAGGAGTTGTGACTGCAACTAGCAGTCAAGTTATTGCAAGGAATCACAATGGAATTGCCTCAGCTCCTTTATTGGCTGCTGCTGCTGCTCCAGTTGTTGCTGCTCCATTTGCAGCTAGATACCTAGCCTCACCCTATGTTGCTACTGCTGCTTTCGCAGCTCCTTTGGCTGCTGCACCATTTGCTGCCAATTACCTTGCTTCGCCATACACTGCTGCTCCATTGGGATATTCAGCTCCATTGACTGCTGGTCCTTTGGGTTATGCGTCTGCATTTGGATATGCCTCACCCTTAAGGTATACTGCTTCAGCTCCAGTTCTGTTGTAAGAACTTACTCAATCAAAAAAGTTAGTGATAGAAATAAAAATGAACAATTAATTCCAATATTTAATTTGAAAAAAAAAAACCAAAAAATATATTTTTCATTTAATTTACGGGTATCCTGGCAGAGAATGAAAACATTTTGAAGATTCTTTTTTTTTGAAAGATCTTATTTTGTTCTTGTTCCAAGTCATTTTCTACTTGTACCCAACTTGTGCTCCCATAAGCCGTTAATAGTTTTTTTTTTTTTTAATTTCGCAAATTAACAGATTTTGTGCATACAGTTTTTTTTTTACAAATTTGTGATTTTCCAAAAACTCTCAAAGAATTACTCTAAGAACCTAAAATAAAAAAGAATTGAAATTCGCACATTTGCACCTTTTGCGACTGAAAATAAATTTTTGCGAAGCTCTTAATCTTCAAAATAGAGCCCAATTCTCGATTTTGAAAAAAAAAACCGTGATGCACTCACAATTGCTGCCATGTGCCTTGAATATTTCTTCAAACTTCGCAAATTTGCAAATTTTACAAAATTGATTTTTTGCGAATTCGCAATTTTTTTGAAAAAACTTAACCTATCTTTGCTATTTTCTGTTCAAAAAATTACTGCAGGTCAAAAAAGAAAAACAACGGAAATTCGCATATTTGCATATCAGTGCGACTAGAAGATTTTCGTAAAAATTCGAGTGAGATGTATTAAGACTCATGTACATTAAATTCAGGGGAATTCAAAAATATCGCGACAAGTTTCGTAGGAAGATCCCATTTACATTAGATCTATGGCACTATGTTATCACAGAAGGTCCTGATCCCTCTTCTTCTGAGATCAAATCAGTTATCCCCACAACTCTATTGTGGGAGAATTGTAGCCTCAGGCTCCTAGTGGGCCTCCGCTCTCATTACAACCGTCATCGGCCAAAAAAGAAGAAAAAGAAAAAAAAAATAATTTATCATAAGCTTATCATGGGCATTTTAAAATTTGCAATCTGGAAGCGCTTGTTAAGCCCTCATGAAAAATTCTTTGAAGATTTCGCAAACAAGTCTTGAAACTTCATGAAGTGTCTTGAAGCTTCGTGAAAAGCGTCTCTAACCTACTCTAGGTTTTTCGTCTATAGATTTCTGAAAGCGCTTCTTGAAGCTCATCAATTTCGTTTTAAAGCTTTTTGAAGTACACCATAAGGCTTCAAGAAAAGCTTCATGAAACAAATCTATAAATTTCATGAAGCACGTCCTAAAGCTTTCGGAAGCTCTTTTTAAAGCTTTATAGTAATCGCTGTTTAAAGGTTCATGAAGCGCGTCCTTAAGCTTCACGAAACGCATCTTAAGGCTTTAATAGGAGGATCTTGAAGCTTCATGCAATTCGTCTTGAAGTTTTATGAATCGTTTTCTGAAGCTTCACAAAGCTCGTCTTGAAATTCATGAATTGCGTCTTGAAGTTGCATGAAGTGCCCCATAAATCTTCATGAAGCCCGTGAAGGAAGCCTTTTTGCAACTTCATAATGAGCTTCTGAAGATGAAGTGCGTCTTGAAGCTCCATGAAGTATTTATTGGGTTAAATGGGTCTTGACGTTTCATAAAGGGCTTTTTAATGCTTCCCAAGAAAGTCTTGCAAACTTCCTAAAGCGCGTCTTGGAGTTTCAGGAAGCTTTTTTTTAAGCTTCATTAAGAGCCTCTGGAAGATTTATGACGTGGGTGCTCAAGTTCCATGAAATAAAAAAAGCTTAAAAATCTATACACCCTGATGGCAAACGCCACCGCCGCCCATTCTACACGACCAGGTTTTTTTCTACCTTCCCTTAACAAAAATTTTGTATGTCCTTGTTAAAATTAATTGCAACCCTTTTGTATGCAAGCTTCTTTGTTAAGTACGAAATGTTAGTCCATTTATTTACTGTTTATACTTTTTTTATTAACTAAATGTCCAGCACAAAACAAAACAAACAAAACTTACAAAATTAAAAAGAACCCTCCCTGTTTAAAAAAAAAAAAAAAAAAAAAACAAAAACAGTGCAAACTTACCAAAAATAAATAATTCTTGTGTATATAATATCTCGTATCCTGTAATTAACAAAAAAATATCCTTGCAACTAGAAATTAAAAGAAAAAAAAAATCTTCATGCCTTGAGCGATGTTTTGGAAATTACACTTTCTTGAACGTCGACAATAGATATGCATAATTACTGTAAAGTTTTTTTTTTTTCATTCTACACATTACATTCCCACAAAAAAAAAAATGGCGTAATGCCTACGGAAAAACGGACCAGTACCCAGCGATTTATAATAACAATAACAAGCGACTGTTTTTTTTGCAGGTTTTGGTCTAGAAATTATTATTTTATTTGCATAAGTAAGCAAAGATGTTTAAAAAAAAAACGCTATAAACCCGCCATAATGAGCTCCGTTTTACAAACCACAACATAAAAATATTCAAATCTTTTTCGGACTTTTTCGCCTAAGGGCGTTTTCAAGAATTTAAATAAAGTACACACGATCCTGTGGGAGACATGGTTTATGCGGATTAACTGACGAGAAAATACCGCCACACTCGAAATAGCATTGTTTACGCTGCCCGATGCGGTCGACTGGCTAAAAAGAGAAGGAGTTCGGACGTGCGTAGTTCCGTGGTTTCGCAATTTCTGTGGAACGTTAGCTTGAGGCTTGAAAAGCAGCTAGAGATCCTAAGTTCTACATTTTAGAGCCAGCGAAATTATGCAATTTTCATTGCATAATGCTAGCGAACACGCGGTGGAGGAAATAAATATTGCTCGACTTCTTTTTGACTTTCACCACTCGCTGCTAAGGAACCTCAGCTATATGCAAAAAATCCTTGTTGACTTGAATCTGTGGTGTGCGAAGCTGGCTGTGAATTCGTGGAATTACTTCCGTTCTTTTTGTTAAGTATGTGTAATTAGAACGAATGAAATTGTGAAGCCTCTGAATCTCGGCATCGGCGCGGCGTGGCGCGGCGGGGGTTGATGACTTTTCTTAGAGTTAAGCGGAAATTTTAATATCCACACACACCGCATGCGGTCTGCGATTATAATTGCTCAATGCTCGTTTATAAATACGGAACACCTTTTTTAATTGTTTTTTTCTTTTTTCTACTTTATTTGAATTTACATCAGGTGAGAGAAAAGGAAATCCGTTGCGAAGGATAATTTATGTACCTCCCTGTCCCTACATATATTTGGGTTGGTTTTGCGTACCTGCATTTTATTTATGGAGTTCAAATAATTGTTAGTGTGGAATTAAAGTTGTTCAGATTAGAGAAGGGGAAGAAATTATTTTTGTTGATTTCCAAAAAAGCTAAGGTTGAACTGTGTAGGTATATACCTAATGTGTCGTAAATATTGAAACAAAAAGAATTTCGAAAATAATCTCCAAAATAATCTCCAAAATGGCAGTATTGCTATGATTTTGAATTTGTTAAAATAAATTCAAGTTGAGCTGCCAGTGTGCCCAACTTTTGCGTAAAATTTTTGAAAAAATGAAAAATCTTTGCAAGATTTGCAAACGGAACAATTTTAATATTTTTGATATTTTATGTTAAAAAATGTTATGATCAACTGCAAATATGGCCAGCATTAAATATTGTAGTGTTAAATAAGCGCCGTTATTTTCGATGTTGCCGAATGTAATTTGTATCGTTAATATTTGAGAAAATATTGGAAATTAGAAAGTTTTGTGAGGTTCTATTGGCATTTTTGCAAATTTTGCGAACGATAAAATAAATTTGCAATTCATAAGCTAAACATTATAATTTTTCATTTTCTAATAAGGTTTTCAAGTTTGCAAACTTTGCGACAAAAATTGAACAAAATTTGAATTTCTTAAAAAATTCTATGTAATGGGGTCTGTGTCGTAAACGTTTGAAAATAAAATGCGAAGTTTTGAAAATTTTTCCAACGAATACATTTTGCAATTCTCATAAATATCAAAAAAAAATACCACCTACTTTGCAAACTTTGCAAAAAAAATAAATTTTGTTAAATATGAATTTACAATCGTTTGAACTAATGCAAAAAAAAAAAAAAAATTTCTAAAAACAAAAACCCGGTTGTATTTTGCTCATCCTGTGAGAAGAGATTAAAAAAAAAATTGAACTTACTTACTCTAAATTTTGCGACAGTTGAATTTTGCGAAGCTTAAAGTTAGCATAACAATTTTTTTAAAAAAGAAGATAGAGAGTACTACTTAGTTGTAGACATTCAAAAATAAAAATTTGCGAATTATGTAGAAATTTGAAAATTTTGCGAATTTTTTTTTGAAATTTAAAATTTTTGCGAAATTTAAAAAGTTTAAGGTGCCACGTCCAATTTTTTTTTTCATAGAAACAAAATTTTTCATAAAGTGAACTCAAATATTATGGTAGGATTAACTTATAGCCAAATTATTGGAACCACAGACACAAGAAAAGTGGGCGTGGCAGTGTAGGAATATCAATTATGTACACTAATTTAAAATTTTTTTTTTTTTTTAATCAAACCTGAAAACTTCACTCAGGTCTTTTCCGAAAAAAGCAAGATATAAAAAATGTAGGTGTGGCAGTGGGCGTTTAATTCGGCGTAGTAGTGTTTGGGCTCTATTGAAGTCAGATTTTTAATCTATTTTCTGTCTATAAGATCATATTCCTAAAATTTTATCCAAATCATTGGAAAGTATTCTTAAGAATTTAGAAATAGTGGGTGTGGCAGTGGGCGTTGAATTCGAAAAATATTAATCTTTCCCTGATTTCTTCAAAAAATCGTAAATTAATTTTAACTTTAATTTTAGCTACCGAATGTTCCATTAGCATATTTGTAAAAAAAAAGTACGTATACGCCCGGTTGTGCATACTGTTTTACAGTTTTCATTCAACCTTGATCTACTTATTTTCCACAAAATCATCGAAGAACTAATGTCTTCTTTAAGAAACACCAAACAAAACCCATTTCGGAAAACGTCCTTGTCTTCACTAAGACGCTACTGACCAACTTCAACAACTTTGGTTCGGTAGTTAATTGCTAGCTACCATAAATATTCAACTCCAAAACTAATTTGTATGCAACTCACAAAATATGGAAACTGAAAAATTGTAAGTAAAACTGTGACATTGAAAAAGTCAAATATTGTGATACATTTTGGTTCGGAATCGGTAATTTTTGTGCTTATTTCTGGCATTGGATTACAACGCAATCGTTTGAAGGCGAGGTGGTGCTTTTTGAATCTGAATTATGGGGAATCCCTACTGCAATTAAATTGCCTATAGTGCTAGCTGCTTCCCAATATTATTTAAGTGATTAAATTGTTTTCTATGAAGTTGGCGCTTGTTGCCGTCTGCCGTGGGGGGTAAATATAAATCAATTCACTTGCCTGTATACGATTCACACCACCCCCCATAAACTGCCGCAAAACACAGGTGACCCATATTTCAGGTCTTCAGTGGTGCAGCCAGAGCCAGCCAGTGCAAGGAAAACGTAAACTGAATGTGAATTTGGCACACGCATCTAGGCAGATTTAGCAAGCACTGCCACCATCACCGCCAATGCAGAAGAACCGCTCTGCCGCGCCGAGCCGAGCCGCCATGGTGTCGCTGATGGCTGCAATTTAAAATGCATTTGGAAATTCGTATCTGAATCTGAGTATCTACAATATTTCGCATATAGAGTGTTGGCGCGAGCTATAAGTTTTTTTTTTTATTATTCCTCCTCAGTTTTTTTTTTTTAAGTGAGCTGGTGAGCTAGTGAGCGCGAGTGCAGCAATATGATATGGGGTTTTCTCGTTTTGTGTTGGACACGTTTGTGAACTGCAATTGGGGGAGATACGTGTCCTCATTTTGCTTTCATGAAGATACATGGAATGAATACGTATTTTCTATATTTTTTTTTTGTGTTGTTGTTGTTTGTTTTGTTTTTAAATTAAATTTCACGTGAAGTAGTTTGGAATAAGAGTGTTTTTTTTTTTTTTGTTGAGTTTGGTATGTATGGATGGATACGGGTGCACTTAGGTTTATAAGGGTTAGGGGATGGGATATCATAGGGGGTGGTGACTGGTGACTATTATACCTAGCTCTAGAAATTTCCTTTGCTGTCAGAATGGATTTTAGTTTATAGGGACATGGTTGCTTAAGTTTTATAAATTTTTTCAAAAGTGACATCTGATGTTTTAAAATGCATTATATGGATATGTTATGTACATGAATGTTTGTAGCAACCATTATAAAAGATATAGGAAAGTACATCATGCTTAGATGATCACCATGTGAACTTATGCGTAGGTAGCTTCAGTAGATAGGTAAATTATGGACATGAAACGTGTTTATTAATATTGAAAAAGTAACGACAATTCCAATTCTGAGTCAAATCAATAATATCATAGTTTTAAACATATCATCATCAAATTTTTTAAACTATTTGGGAATTTTCAGAAAATGTCAAACCAGAACTGTGAACTTTTACTTAAGTGGCTGGGTATAAATCAGTTGATCCGAAAATTATAGTTTTATCAATAACCTTTTGACCAAACAGCAAATTTTTAAATGTAACTTATTAAAAAAAAATATTTCAAACACAAAATTTTGATTTTTTTGGTTCAAACTGGTTTTTTTTTAATTTTATTTTTCAATAATTTTTTCATGCAAAGCGACACTTTAGTCAGTTTGTATGAACAAATGTAAACAAAACTTTCGCATACATTTTCAATTTTGTTTATACAAGCAGCTGTTCGGATTCAAAATGGATGCAAACTTTTTAAAAAAAAGTTTTTTCTAAATAAGTTTTCAATCCACGACTTTTTGGTTTTCATAAAAATCACAAGTGAATTATTTTATTTTAATTTTCAAAACAATTTTCGGGAAAAGTGCTTCTCTGCCGACGAATCCTCTTTTAAAACTGAAATAAAATGCACGACTGGGTCTCACGTTCTTGCTCCTATGTGCGATTACATCTTGGTTTTAAAGTCTGATTATAAAAACAAATTTATCATACTATTGCAGTCACAAGTATAAAAATATGAAAAAAAACCCTGAAATTCATTATTTGAACTGATAAATAAGTCAAACAAGAAGTTTAATCTTAAAACTGAAGATGCCATCTTATGTATCATAAAAATACAAATTTAAAAAAGAACTCAAAAATCGTTAGAGCTACTTTTTCAAAAAATAATTTTTTAAGTACATACACATGTATTTTTATAAAAAAAGTTGGTATACACATTTTCAGTGCTTGATAAAAAAAAATGTTTATTAGTTTTCAAAATATGTATTGAGTTTTTAAAAACAAAATTGATTCTATACAAATATTTTTTTGAAAATTTTGATATGCACTATTATTAAGAAAAATTTTCATCGAAATCCGTCCAATAGTTTACGAGAAAACCAAAAATCCGGTTATATGGCAATTACCGTTAATAATGGTTTTTTCAAAAATATTTTTTAACTAAATTATTAAGGTTATTTGACAAACCCGATTTAAAACATTTCATCAAAATCGTAAGAGCCGTTTTCGGGATAAAATGTTTTGTCTAAACGGACTACGACAGGTACCTTTATTTTTGGAGCTAAAAAAAAAAAAATTCGATTTCCCTCTAGGCAATCTCATCAAAACCTTATGCCCAAAGCTTGAAGAAAATCGCTTCAGTAGTTTAGGCTGTAGGTCGAGGTACAAAAAGACAGAATTGCGGAATTTACAATTCTCTATCATCGTAACGTTAGGTCTGATTAATATCTCGAGTTCGATTTTTTGCACCTACAGTCGCAAGTAAAAATTTGCCAAAGAGGTTTTGCAAAAATTTGATGGAAGAAAATAAAATTCTTCGGAAACTTAATTTTGGTTCCTGTAAAAAAAAATGTTGATGACCAGTTTTATCAACCAAGATAGCCGCAGAGTTATAAAGATGTTCGCCATGTTACTAGCCGAAGACGAGGACTTAGAGTTAACATAAAAAAAATGCCTTTCCATCTTAGAACCTACATACTCCAGTATAGTTATAGAAGCTTTTATAACACAATTTTTTTGAAAGAAATTATTATGGCCTTTGAGCAAACTTCTTTGTCAATAAATTACTGCACCAAATTTTTAATAGTTGTATCTTTAAAAAATATGTGCACTACTAATTCAAAACTGTTGACTTTTTTCAAACCTGTTGAAATTATAATTCCATGTTTCCTCCAATTTTAGCGATTTCGGGATCTTTGCTTCACACAGATGTTGCTGATTTTACATGTCAACGGTTAGATATATTAATTTTATTAAAATTTGAATAAAATTTACCTCAAACTTAACACTGGCAAAATATAAGCTTTTTACAATTATAAACAATCAAACCCCCAAAAACTATTATCATGAATTTGATTTGCAGATATGATCAGGTAATCTTCTATAATTCTTTTCCTCTTTTTTCTTCAAAACTATCAAAGGTGCACTTCGATTTAACGTACTGTGCTTAGCTTTCCATGCTAGAAACCCCTTTCCAACAGCATGGAATGATTTGACATCTGATGACGGTAATTCCAAAGAGGTTTTCCTCTTTTTCGTATTTCTTTCGGCCACTTGTTGTTTTTTAGCAACAACACTTTGAGTGCTCAGAAATCGATGTTTTTTAGATGACTTAGCTGAACCTTTGCGTGATCTACCTTGTGCTTCGGATTTACACAGCATATTTGCAATATCATTCTTCCGATGATTAACACCACCAACTATTTTGGGTGAAGTTATGAGGCTATAACAACTTTTAGGATCAAAGATTTCTGGGTCAATTGGTCGGGGAGGATCACAACTTCGTCGAACACTAAGACGTTTCTTTGGTGTTAGGGGAGATTGAACTGAAGCAGCTGGTCCTGATTTGAGGGAAAGTCTATAAGCATCGATATTGCTTTGAGCTTGATGTTTTCTCGGACTGGTGTTTTTCGAACTCGACATTAGTTGGTCTTTGAGAATGGACAGTTTGTCCTTGTCTCGCGGACTTATCCCGAGGATGGCTTCGATTCTCTTAGAAGCTCGAGTCTGTAAGACTCTTTCCAGATTGTCAGTTGCGTTGAATGTTGGCATTTCTTTCAGATTCGTTACAGGAACACTTAAGATATTGACTTGAGTTGTTGATTGTAGGATTCTGCGATATTGTATGGTAGTGGCTGCTCGTTCTCTTCGGATTCTTTGCTGTTGATAAGCTGTCTTCGGAAGAAGCTGTTTGCCTTTTATCGAAAGATTGAGTCCCATGTAAGCTGGAGATGGAGGAATAATTTGTCGGTAGATCAGCTCAAAGTTTCCAGTGTCAGCTCTGGGCATATTCTTCCGATCGACTACCACTGAAAGCAAATTAATCCGCAGGTATCACTTTAATCAGACTTTTACAAAAAAAAAAACACTTACCTCTTACAACGTCCTCCAAGCACTGCGGGCACATTCTTGCCGTAACACTTGTTGTTGCTCCAAAATCCGGACTTGCATTCACTTCAATAAGCCACGGATAGAAATTCTCACAAACCATAAAATCAGCTCCAAACACTTCGAACGTATTTTGCCTACGTTCGATGTTATCTTGTGAAGCTAAGGCCGTTCCAATAATAGCCTTTCGCATTCCAGGGTATATCCGTTCGGCCCACATCTCATGTTTTCCAATTTGTCGAAGGTAAGCTTGAAAAGAATAGCAGTCCCACATGTTTTCCGTTGGCAGACGTTTGTCCCGCTTTCCATTTGTGTATTTCTTTTGGATTGCATGATTTGTCAGGTGAACGGATTCATGGTGATTACTCAGACTGTATTCCTGCGAACTGAAACGCACGTAACTCTCTTTGTACATCCACAGTACTAAAGGTTGAACATTTGTGATGAGGAACCATTGGCGAATGTCAAATTTGGTGTTGTGGATAATGAGAGGTCTTTCTGAAAGGAAAATAAAAAAAAAGGTTCAGTTCTGTTCAAAAATGTCATCAATATCTGTTGAGCCGTTTCTTAAAATTATAAGATTTATCTAAAACGCCTATAATTGTGTACTGCAGGTACTGTTATTTTTGGTCTTGCAAGAAAAAAAAATCGATAAATGTCTTTGTATAGTGCATAGCGCCAAGGCCGTTTTCAAGGGGGGGGGGGGGTTCACAGGGGTTTGACCTCCCCCCCCCCCGAAATCCTTTATCAATTTTGTTTTTCAAATATCGAAAAATATTAAATCATTCACTATCCACACCATAATTGAATTTGAATTTTTCAAAACTTTAATCTAGGTGAAATATGAAATTTCTAGGAATTCATGTTGAATTTTCTGACACCTCGACCCTTCAAATAAAGTACCTATTATTTATTGAACACTGACTTGTGTATAGTTATAATAGTGATTGTTTTTACCAAAAGACAATAACTATAATGTTTACATCAAAAGACAACCAAATACATATTTTTTTAAATTGAAAAGAATAAAAAGCAAACTTCAGATTCTGCTCTAATTACAAAACGAAAAGCCTCTATCAGAGAAGCAGCGGCAGAAAAACGTTGACGTTTTCAAGAAGAAAGTGACTTACAATCCGATAATTTATTCTTTTGGTTTTAACAAAAACTTTGATTCGGACTGCAAGCCTTTCCGACAGGAGTAGAGACCAATTCTAAAGAAAATAATAGAAGCAAACATATTCGAGAAAATGTTGTTGCTGAATTCAAAGATATCTTTGACGCTGCGCAAGGCCTTAAGGATAGTTGTTATGATTAATCTGCTAGATGATTTCATAACTCAGCTTAAAATGCGGTTTGAGAACCATAAGTCTGTGAGAACCATAAGTCTAAGTGAAGAAAAATTTAACGCAGAAAACTTCCAATTTTATAAAAGATTTTTGGATTGGGACACGTTTAAGGCTGAGTTTATGATGTGGAAGATAAAATGTCATGAACAGGAAGAAAGCTAACGTTCAAAGACAGCTATAACAGCTCTTGGAGACTGCAGTAAGGATATTTTCCCCAATATACATAAACTTTTAAAAATTTTGGCAACTTTACCAGTATCAACATGCTCTCCTGAAAGAGCGTTTTCGACGCTGAAACGACTGAAAACATATTTAAGAAATTCCACGGGTGAAGAACGGTTAACTGGATTAGCGTTAATGTCAATTCATCGACATATCGAAATCAATACCGACAAAGTGATTGATGTTTTTGGAGTAAAAAGGCCAGGCGATTAGATATACTTATGTAAAATAATGTTAATTTTTGCTTACACTTTGTTGGTCCTTCTTTAACCTATTTTACCTTTTTCCGTTATATGTACATACATATAAATACCACTCATTAAATATAACTGAAATTTGAAATTTAAGATTTTTTATTACCCTCAATATTTTACAACATAAAAGGTGAAAAGATATTTTTCAGAAAACATAACCCCCCCCCGAAATATTTGTCTGGCTACGGCCTTGCATAGCGCCCAAAATATTCTAGTATTCCTGAACCGCGTTTTTGTGCCTAAAACGATAATATTCTTATTGTCAATACTGTTACGACGAATAAACAGACTTGTTTCTTTGCAGGGAGTTAAAGGAGTGATTTTTGTGTTCGTAGCTCGCAACAGTAGTATAAGTAGCCTCTACTGCCTCTTGGGACAAATTGACGAATTCTTCAAAATTATATCGCTTGTCAAGTTCCCCTACCACTTAAAAATTACACACACAGGAATGGTTGAAAGTTGGAAGTAACTTAGGCCTTGGACTGTCGAAGCACCAAACTTATTTAGATCTGTTTCTTTTTTAGCTTAAACACAACAGAGAACATAAGTAGCGTTTATTTTCTCAGAATATTGTGGACAAGCAAGTGGAGCAACAGACTGCAAAAATGCAGAGCAACCAACTTCACATGATTTTTCATCTAATTTGACGTTTCCGTGCTCAAATAGATCAAGAGTGTTTCATAATTAAATCGAACGGCTCAGTCTCAGACTACTCGGAGCTTGCTTAAAGTCATTCTCAAGAAAAGTAAAAACGCCAATGGAAGAACTCTACTCATTAAATGTTTACCTAAATAACCTCTTCATTAACGAAATAAAACCGTTTTTCTTTCCACTTATAATAACACCTACCCTTATGTCAAGTATCATATTGTCTTAGAAAACGAGAACTATTAATTTATTACCACATCACATAAATTACCCTTAATTTTTCCTGACACTTTCAATAAAAGAAACCCTTTTCTAAAATGGCACAAAAGGTTTTTCTTTTTACTAAATAAAACCGCTATTTCTATAAAAAGAAACCCTTATTATATTACAACTTCCATGATGATAAATTATTATTCCTATAAACTTAAATAAATTAATATCTTATGTATTTTAAATGTCCCTGATATTTACTTATGAACATTCCCAAAATATTTTCTTGCTCCAATGTGGTTAATCATAATTCATGACTCTAAAAATATAATCATGACATTTTAACGGAAACTATGTATAGGCATTTCCGTTTTCAAAAACAAACAATTTTTGTGTGCAAAAAAAAAAACCTTGCAGAATAAAACTTAACTCTCTCACATGAGTAATTATAATAATCCACCAAACATATCAAGGACACACACGCATATGGGTAAACTTAAAAGATAACAAATTACCTTCCTGCCAACTAAACTATAATTTATAGTCACGATGTATGCATGATGACGCGAAGCAGAAGCTGAAGAAGAAGGAAGAGGAAAAGGCGTCTACCCGAGCTACAAGGATTTAATAATAGAATTTTGTGGATTTCCGCATGCCTTTAATCACCGCCACATAACCTCCTTCAACCCAAAACGAAAATGAATGGCGTTAATTAGATTCTCATCTATCTATATCTATCTTCCGTTATTTCACATACAAAGCGCATTAAATTCTCATTTAACGACCCCCCCCCCCCCAACCCCTACTTACCAATATATTTCTGTATAACAAATCTGCTCTTCGAGGCCACCGAAGGATTGATAATTCCCATGATTTTTTTCAAATTATCCATCAACTGTATCCCCCTGCCCCGGCACTTGTTCGCCGGCTTGATAATCCAAATATTCTGATAGCCATCCAAACAGAATTGCGGCCAATTCTTCTTCACATTCTCCAAAATTGATGCACCCGTTTTGATGAGATTCTCGACAAGTCTCTGGGGATCAGCAAGGATACGTCCATTCTGATTGGCCAGCAGATGCTGTTGAGTCAAGAAAGCATCCCAATCGTGCTCCCACACATGGGGCAGCTCCTCCAAATCGATGTCATGGTGATTGCACGCATCCACATATTCATTGCATCGTTTGAATGCAAATTCAATTGCATTGAATGGAACCTTCCCCGAGGACGAGAACACAGCATCGTAGCCACTTTCTGTGAAATTATCAACCATCCATTTGATGAAGGAGATGCAGGCAGTGATTTTGAAATTATCTATGAACTCGGCCAGTTCCTCGGGACTCCATGCATTGAAGCAACGCGGAAAGAAAAGCTCCGATATACCCTCCTCGTAGAACCAATGGAAGTCCTTCAAATTGCTACACAAACCCTCCTTGGATGTGAAGGGAACTCGCTGAATTTTATTTATCATCATTAGGGGATTCTTGGCCAAGTCAATGTAGTCACATTTTTCCTTGCGGGCCGTCCAAAGGAAGTCAATGGGAACGTGCTCGAGGAATCTTGACAGAATACTACGTTCGCACTTGAGGATATACTGACGACGGGATTCAGTGAATTTACGTTTGGGTAAATTCTGGGCGATGTCCTCGTAGGTCACTTGACACGTTCCAGATGGTATGTGCTTCCTGTGCACATCCAACTTCTCGACCCATCCTCGAGCAGTTAGGGCATTGCGCACCGAATTGAAACACCCTCGAATGGTGAAGGTTTTATTGGAGTGGACAGCTTCTTGGGCCAACTTTCTAAGACAGTTCATTCGTTCAACTGATATCCAAGTTCTTCGGTTGCAATAGGTTGTATTGGGGGGTTGTTCTTTTTGCTCCTGCTCCTGCTGCTTCTGCTGCTGATTTTGTTGGTCATCATTATCAAGTTGTTGTTGATGATGGGCATTGGGATTAATTTTGTTGGGATTACAATTTTCGGTATCCTCATCATTGCAAATGTTATTGTTGTTTGTAGAGGTTTTATGAACCATTTTGAGCACTCTTGTTTTTCGAACTTAACTTTTATTTTCTTCTTCTCGGAACAAATGTCACGTAAGAACTAATTCGATTTTCGTTTGCTATTCTGTCCTGGATATATATCCAACTGAGGGCTAATAAAGCTCACGTTGTAGGTACCTCACAGCTCAGCTATAAATACCCCTCCTGTTTCGGTATAGGTATACCTAATGCCATCCACCTAGCATGTGGATTCAACTTATGCTGTTACACGAAGGTTGCTTATGCTTATACAGCTGGAGCTTCCTTGCTTTTTGCTTAAGTATACAAAACTGAATGAAGATATAAAAATAAAAGCATATTGGAAAAATGTAGTTGAGAACTGAAACTTCAAACAACCTAGTTTTTTTTAGGAGTTGAACTATTAAAGCTCACGAACGTGAATTCCTTTAAATAAATTTGTGTACAATTGTCTGCTGTTTGGGCTGCAGGCGTTACTAAAGCAGCGTTGTTATAAACAGTTGATATTGTTTTGTAAATTGTTTGCATTATAAAAGGCTTGCTCAACAGGTTAAGTAAAGATAAGGATGATAAGTTAAGGTAAACTAGAATTCGTCATTCTTCTTTTTCATTTGCTGCTTTGCTTCCTCAGCCTAAGTTCAGGGTTTTGGTTGACCGTATTCGACGGATTAGCTGTAGTTCAACGCTGGTTCAAGCATGGAATTGACGGTTATAACACTGTACCAGACTAACCTCTCGAATTTGGATGATAAAATCATGTATAAAAAATATTTGTGCAACTGTATTACAGTTTAATTTTAATTAATTTTACTAAAAAGGAAAGGTGCACAAATTCACTAGTTAATAGCTTAATTTGGCAATAATTACTCGTTAACTACCTGTCACACTTTCAAAAATTTTGTTGTATAATATTTTCAACGGTTTTTATTGAACTTTGCTTTCTGGATATGAAGCTTTCGAAAACACTGTTTAACAATAAAAGAACTTTCTAAAAATTGTTTTTTTTTTTCATATAACAACCCTGTTTAGAAGTTTCATTGCAGTTTCCATAGAATCGAATAGTTTTTTTTTGTTTTGTTTTGTTTTTGCTTCAATATAGTAAAAAGTATGTTTGTTTATGTTATTGAATTTGATATGCCTTCCTTCGCTAATTATTATGAAATGTAGGTCAGTTCTTAAAACGTAAACAATAAATCAACAGAGATAGAGATAGACAGAGAAAGAGAAAAAGAGAGACAATAGACAGAGAACCTACCTTCTGTAGATATATCTTCCTTCAAAAGTTTTTAATTTGTTGGTTTTAATTGGTGTAGGTTTTATTATACAAGGAAAGGACATCTGGTTTATGGATGACAGTTAATTTATTTCACATGAAAATTTACTTGTTTTTGAAAAAATTTGGATTAAAAAATTTAATTTTAGGTCAGTAGATACATAGATACCGGTGATCGTTAGTATCGATTTTTTTTTGTCAACAGTACCAATAGATGTAGCATTAACAGTTCTATAAAAAGGGTGTTTTTTCCGAGGTATAAAACTCTGAAATGGAACAAAACAACTATGAATTTTTAAAATTAACTTTATTCGAAAGATAAACTTTTGGAATTATAATTTAAATATGATTTCTGGACTGCCACGGCTGTCTCGAAGGTAATTTAATCTGGAGTTCCAATTTTCGATCAATTTTTCCAACATTGGTTACCGTGTATATTGCCTATACGGTACCCAATGTTGTCCCCCGCCCCAAGTAGTCGATCGTTTCGGGCTTATCGGCGTAGACAAGCGACTTCCTTAGCGGTGTTAAATCGCACGATTAAAAGCATAGTTTCACATTTCAGCCCCGTGATGTTGAACGCAAAAATGTGCTGTTACCAAAAGCACAAAAAACGTGTTGAGATACACACACAAAAAATGGTATAGAAAAAGTTTGAGGAAAATTCACCAAGCCTGTTTATACTGTAGCTCAACAAAACAGACAAGCAAAATTGAGAGACCTACTTTTTTCGACATCCCTTTTAAAGCAATGTAGAGTTTGATCAAAATCTCAAGCTCGAACTTTTTCCCGAACACAAAATTTGCTCCATAGTACCTTTACTGTCTTTTAAGCAAGAGGGAAAAACGTGCTTTCTAGGATTATCTTGCTTCCTATTCGATCACGCTTTGTCATTTCTGCTGTCATGCTACGCTTTAGTCCAGCTGCCACTAGCTCTCATGCTTACGTACGTTTTGTTGCTTCTTATTCAATGGTTTGTAAGCGCTGGGCGAACAACTATTTTCGATCCTTTGCTATTGATCACAAATCCAAGAAGGATCCATCGAGGATCATCACCTATGATGGGTCATTATCATTAAAGAATAATTGGTTCACTTTTGGGTCCGTCACTTTATCCTCCAGAAAGAAAGTCAAGGACTACTCAAGACGCTTGTCTGGTGGGCACGCACTGGTAGTGATGTCGCAAGTGAAATTTTATTGCCGGATTTTCTTCATTGAGACTTTAAAGATGATTTCCACAAAATTTGACAAGAATCAAATGGAATGAGTGGAATAACTCTTCTTCAAACACAGAACGTAGACAAGCACTTGATGAGCAATTTTCAAAAAATCTCCTAACCCAACTTTTAAATAAAAATTGCCTCCTGCAAAGTAATAAACACAATAGGATATTGCACTCGCTGCTACTTCACCAAATTCAATTACCAAAAATAATCTCATTTTCAAAAATCGTTCCCATCAATAAAATTTCAAAACCGCTTCCCTTCCTTTAACTATACCAACTGGAGCCAACAACCCCGACTGGTCATTATTTTTCATTTCTATATTTATAGCATATCTCTTGATCATATTTGACATCAAACCCAGTGCGGCCGGTGGCGTTCTATATCATTTATCGGAGCTTAATCTGCGATTATTCAATTTACAGATTAATCAAATTTTCTACACTAATTTTATGATTGTTAATTTACGGCCTAGCACGCAACGACAATCTATTTTGCTTAACCTACCTACACATTCCCTACAATTCCCCACAGGGCCACAACAACAATTACCCAGCTAATAAGTGTCGTTCGAATGGAAATGCAAATCATTAGCATTAGGAATTCATGTCGCGCCGGAACGCCCTCCCTAAAGGTAGTATCTATCTACCTACATATAAATAGCAGGTAGCTAAAAGCTATAGATGGATATAATTGTATCGATTTCAGCAGTTGTTGGCTTTCCATAGTTCACCGGATGTGCAACACGTGGAAGTGAAACGAATTCATGTGATTTTCGAACAACGAACTCTCTGATGATGAGTCTGAGGTATATCCTCTATCTACGTTGGTATTGGTATTTATGCATTTCCTGTCATTTCAGATAACGAAGACGCACCCTCATCAGCCACCACACAATTCAGTTCGAGAGTTCCGTAAATGTTCAACCATCACCTTACTCATGTACTCGTTTATAGTAGTAGCCCAGCTTGAATCCTCGAGTATAGTACACAACACAAAAGCGCACATGTCAGTTTTGTAGTACTACGAAAAACGAGAAGCCATGTTGTTGGTGGTGGTCAGCATTCAGCATCAGCATCAGCATTTCTGCAATGACGCGCTATTCCATTGATCATTTTTGGTCGCCTGATACCATGCCATGTCCTTACGCCCGCACCCAAATTGTGAACCCTGACATGTCCGATAATTCAATTCATCTCTAGCCAGCCGGCTTCCCGAATATACATCTCTCTGGAGGGTGAATGTGTGTAAAATGTATCCCGCGTCCTCTACCACCCCCTCTCCCACTGTTCATTGTGTACGAAACAAGTGGTGGTGTTATCGATCGAAAGGACGACCAACAGAGGATTTTGAGGAAGGACATTAAAATGCACCATTGACGAAGAAGAATAGTGATGGAATTTTTTTGGATTTGGGCATAGTGGTTGGTCGTCAAACAAAACCACGTGAAATGCAAGGCTACAATGAACCGTTCCAGTGAATGGAACAAAAATGCGTATTCCTATTTGTTGTGATTGTATGCGGGGAAAATGAATTTTCTGATTTCCATGGCAGATAAACAGCCAAGGAAGTGCGCATGACAGTTCATTTTTTTTTTTAGATTATCAACGAGAAAAAATAATAATGGTGTCAGAAAATTCGGAGGATGGAAGAATTTATAAATGCTCTCAAGTTTCGATGACATTTCTGCAAACGAAGTTTTTCATTGACCAGAGTTTTTAAGTGTATTGCGAGTTGGTATCTATTTATTTTATCTGAATTTTTGAAGATACTCCTGATACTCCTTTTGATTGCTGTTCCAGAGTAGATTTATTTTTTTCGGGGAAATTATTTGCAAGGCGAAACGAAGAATTCGATGTGGTTGTTAAATTATTGTGTAAGTGTGTGTTTAATGTCAGATTGTCAGTTGCAGAAATGACGGCTGCAGATAATCCTCTTTAGAAAAGGAATTTTTATTTCGTTCGCTAATGTCAACATTTTATTTTGTACGAAAGGACTTTTCGAGTTATTTAAACGATTTGAGTGGGAAATGACATTCCACTCGCACTCAGTCAGTCACATTGAAATGCGTTAAAGAAATGTTCAAATTTAAATGGAATTTTACGAGGAACTGTTTGTTTCCGGGTGATGAAGATCTAGGTTATTGGCCAAGGGGTTATTGGTTATGTTTTGATAAATTAGAAGCCAATTAATTGAACAGTATTTTGTAAAGCTGTTCCCCAAGACCAATTCAAGGAGATATCTTCGAAGAATCTTATCCTTGATACTTGATAATAATAAATATGCTGCTTTCTTGCAGAATTGAACAAGCTATACACAATTCCTTCATCCAGATCGAGCAGGCGGTACAAAATTTGCGGCTGCATATTAGTGAAGGTAAAACAAAGTACATGGCGTCGAATGCGACAGGAACAGTTGGTCAAATAATCAAGGTAGCGGAGCACGAATTTGAAGTGGTGCAATCCTTAGGGTCAATAGTAGCAGCCGACAATAATTTAGAAGAAGAAATACGTGGGCGGCTGCTCAGTTCCAACAGAGCCTACTATAGCCTGTCAAAGCTCTTCAAAACTGCTGCTGTACAGGACCATGGCCCTGCAAGTACTCACGTATGGATCCTAGACTTGGGTGCTTAGCAAAAGACACTCCGAGCTTTTAGCCGCGTTCGAGAGAAAAGTCTTAAGGAGAATTGTTGGCCCATATGTGAGGAACGACGATTCCGGAGCCGGTACAATCATGAATTGAACGCAATCTATCTTGAAGCGGACATAGTGACAAAAATCGATAGACTCCTGTGGGCACCTAGCTCGCATGAGTGAAGAGGAACCGGCTCAGAAAGTCCCTTGTGGTACATTCTATGGTAGACGGCAGCGAGGTTGACCATGCTTGCGCTGGAGAGATGGCGTAGACCAGGACGCCCGAAGCCTTGGGGTGCGCAACTGGATGGCGTCGGCTCGAGACCGGGGTAGGTGGAGAGACTTGATGAAGGAGGCCATGACCACCAATTTTCAAATTACCAGGATTTTTATTATTATATCCCATCAAGAAAACCTCAAGTCACGCCTTCTTTAAAAAAAAATATCAAACATCTGACAAAAAAATACTAAAAATTTGCTAACAAACAACAATGCTTTATTGGGGCTAAAAGGCTAACGATTAACAATTATTGACGTCTTATAGCTATCACAGTCTCTCACATTCTCAATGATTTAAAACAGAATTGGTGCAGATGCAGCAGCATATCGCAAACCAGCTGAATAAGCCAGAGGAGCTGGAGCAGCTAATGGAGATGCATATTGAGCATAAGCATATGGGGAAGCACCAGCGATCAGTGGAGAAGCAAATGGACCAGCAGCGTATGGTGAAGCAGCTACGTATCTAGCGGCCAATGGAGAAGCAGCCAAAGGGGCAGCAAATGGTGCAGCAGCCAAAGGAGCAGCGGCATATGGCGAGGCGATGTATCTAGCCGCGAGTGGTGCTGCAATGGGAGCAGGAGCAGCAATCAATGGAGCCGAAGCAATTCCATTGAATTGTCTTGCTATCACTTGGTTGCTAGTTGCTGTCACAACTCCGGGCCCAGCAATCAATGGGGATGAGTAGGCTAGGGGGGCGAGTACTCCTGGCTTGGCAGCAGCGCAGGCAATCACAGTGAAAATGACAATGGTCTGTCGAAAAAAAAACACAAAAAAATTCATTAATCTTCTTCCGATGCAAAAATCTTTCTCCAATCAACACTTACGTATTTGAACATCTTTGATTTTTTTTTTATTTTGATTTTGTTCTGAGATTGCTGATTGAACTATGGGATTACTCCAACTGATGACAGTTAACCATTCGCAAGACCCTTTTATATTCAAACTTAATGGTCTGAGTTTTTTAGTATACCATGCAACTTCTTCAGTATATGATATGTGCCATTGGCACGCGTGCTTGCTTCATAATGTCCAACTCACATAAATATAAGGCACACTTTATTTTACACGCCTCTGTACTGATGGCTGTTTAAAAATTAGTATTCAAAGCAGGACGCCATAAAGAAGAGTGGGCTACTGAAACTGTGGAATGTTTTTCATGTACCTATCTATCTACACGCATTTCTTGGCTTCAGCTTTAACAGGCCATTAGATGACCTTAGAGCCATATTGATTAATAGCTACATGGTTGTAAGAGACAATGACACATTGACTGAAAGGAGAGGACTGACTATAATAACTTCCAAATGGAAAAGTCGAATAGCGATGACCTTAGAGATATTTTTTTTTTTAAATTTATAAATAAATTGTAAAAATTATAACACGTTTTAGGTGTTGACGGGCAATGGTAGTTTGAAGTTATTTGGAGGCTTGTTGGTATTATTCTAACAAAATGGATTTAAAGGGACCTGTTGCCTGAGCTTACTGACCATTTATTCAATAGGCTTTCAAATTTAAAAATGTCGTTTTTTGTATGGAACAAATGTCATTTTAAGACTTAAAAGCCTGTCAAATTGTTAAAAACGTTTGGTGCAACCGACCATTAATGTACTGCACCCAAGAATCTCATCCTAGTATTCATAAAAATTATTTTTTTTCCAATGCATTACGTTACCATAGAAAGCTTAAATTTTGACCACGAAATCCTTACAGGGTTGCCGCTGTATTAATTTAAAGATTGAATTAATTTTCATGAATAATAAGAGTTACTTTGATTTTACCGAAAATTAAATAAACACATGTAACTTGTGAATTTAATTTGAAGACTAGGAAGCAAAGTATGTTTCGCCATTGTTAGATTACCAGTTTGCAGACTCTTACAGGGTTGCCAACATCTTGACTAATAGATTAAAGCGCGAATTTCGCTGTTTTCAAACGCGATGAGTTACGTAAATTTTTTCTTTGAAATTTTTGGATTTTGTTAATTTTTAAACACAATCTTTGTCAAAAATTATAAATTAATAAAAAAATATCATTAAAAATTTTGGCTTTTTTTGATTTTTATACGCCAAAAAATATTACAAAAATATTTCAAAAAATCATTGAAAACGAGTAAAATATTTTTGTATTATTTTTCCAAATATAAAAAATTCAAATATAATCCAGCTTTATTGCAAATAATTTTTCAAACACCACTCAAGCGTTCATATTTCGACAACAAGATTTTTTCCGTTTTGTTTTTGCTATTTTACATAATATACAACTTTCTTATAATGTATTTACAAAATATAACGATAACAAGAAGATGCATTTATAATGCCGTTTTCCCAAGTTGACTTTGTAAATCAAGGTGGTGGCAACCCTGAAAACGGATTATGGCCAAAGACTTTTATCTTATTTAGTACTTTAACGATAAATGTAACAGTTGTAATACAAGCAGACGTATAAAAACTAACTCCAAGCTGATGGACTGAATGATTCCATAAGGGGGAAAAAAAATTTGTCTATTTTTTTTGACAGTTTTGTTTTCATAAATTGTCGCAAAATTTATTTTTTTTTTTTTGAACAACTTATACTCTCGCTTATCAAAAAAATTTCTGTTTGTGTACCTACCAAAACAATTTGTTTATTATTTTTTTAATTTCACTTTGTATGATAAATTTTTTTGTACAACTTTTTGAGCCAAATTCTGTTTGACAATTATTTTTGAAATTTTTTTTTTTCCGAGATTAATGAGTTGAACTATTTGTTGTTTTTTTAAGATAATATATTTTCTTCCACAAAAATTTTTAACAATTTATTTTTTTTTAAATTTTAAGTTTCCACTTAGTTATTCCCAGACTTCCACTTGGCTGTTTCCCGACAAATTTTTTTTTTGACAAAATTTTTTTTTGTCAATTTTATGACATTTAACGTTAACAGACATGCCATATAGTCCAGTGCATAAAGGTAATGCCCGCAACAATCCGACTGAAGCGCTCTCTAGCGGCAGTAAAAAGAAACATTTTTCGTCACTCCCACAAAAATAAATCTTACTAAACTCTGTTTGTTCGGCGTCTATTGTGTCTTCCAATATAGTCTTTTATTCGCTCCAGGACGATTCTTGCTATTACCTTAGCAACTGCAGGTAGTACGTTAATTCTTCTGCACTTTCTTCTTTTCGCACTGTATACATTTTTTAGAGAGCTGGACAATCATTTTTTTCTAATCTGCAGTTTCCCAAGCTCACTCGTTCTTGTTGGCGTTGCTCGAATGAGTCCTGAGGACTGTCAAGTCCGACTGATTTATTGTTCTTCAGTGCTTTGATTGTGGTTAAGATTTCTTCTCTAGATAAATTATTTGCCAGCAAAGTGTTATTGAAATAAGACCGTCAATTAATAATGTTTCAACTGAAAGCGGACAATGGTTCCGACTCTTTAATAGCTTTGAACGTTGAAGTGTATTTTTTTTAAATATTTTTTCTCAACATCTAGCGTCCCTTCTACTAGGGAATTTCAAAACAATTTCTATCCATCACTCCCCTAACTTCATTAAATTCTATAGCACAAATTTCTTGTTAAACAACTTATGCGCCTTACAAATTACAGCGATTTGTTTCACATTTTCATAATTCCCCTCTATCGTCAAAAAGCTCTCAAAACATAATTTACCAAAAATTCATGCCAGCCAACAACAAACAAAAAAAAAAAGACTAAATTAACTTCATGCTGGTTTTTATTATCGACCAAAGACAAATTTTCTACAAACTATTACATATACGAGTAGCTTCTAAAAATCGAAAATCAACTCCAAAAGAAGATAAAATAAAGGACTCACATATATATACAAAGTCCATTTTGTATTCCATTCACATCTTGCATTCATTCAATTCAATATTTCAATGTCCAACTGTGTTCTTTTCTTATATATGTATAGTATATGTATATATATTGAAGAGTGATCTCTGTCATCCGGACCGATTTTCAGAAAATTCAGCAATTTTCCGCAGCTTAATTTTATTGCTTCTCCCAAATAAATATTCCCAAGTCCCCCCCCCCCCCCCCATCCATCGTATGGCAATCACATTGAATTCTTTGCCAACAATTGGCAAAAGAAGCATCTTGCTTCAAGAATAACACAGCCAAAAGTGTTTCTAATTGAATTTCCTATTTCCGATTTTTCCGCACAAGAAGTTTCAATGTACTTTGTCCAAAAAAACAACATGAAGAGGGTTATTCAAAAATTTAGAGAAAAATAACCTACAACAGAAAAAAAGGGTTTCAAGCAAAAGAAGCCAAATATTTCTTTGGATCTTTAATGATATGGCGTGTGCTCGTGTCATATAAATTAAGGTAAGGCCCCACGTGTGACAAGTCACATACCTACACCTAGATTTGCAAGACTTTAGAAATGTGTAAAACGACAGCGAGCCCTAAATACATTAAAAGAGGTTAACGTTTCGAGGACAAACTATCTGTTTATTAAAGAAATCCCCGTAGTCAACTCCTATAACACTTGTGTACGTGGTGCTATACAAACCTTATATAACCTCCTCTCTTTAAGCTTCTTTATAGGAAAATTAAATTAAGAGGAGTAGGAGTAGGAGTACAGGGCTATACCCAAAAAGAAGATGACTAGCAGAGAGTTTATTTAAGTAGATGTACATATAGCTAATGGCATAGAAGTGGATGTATGTATGTATATTCCAGGACTGGAGAATGACTTATCTGGATTATTTATGTTTTGCAGTGGCTCTGCCAGGATATGAGACTCATGAAAAATATGAAATTTATGCTGCTACTACCCTGGCGATTTATTATTTTGGCCTTAGTCGTCCGGATGGCTATAAAAAGAATTTCGTGCGGTTTTGGTTTGTTGTGTATGTACAGTACAGGAATCTTCTGCATGTCCTTGGCTCCTTATATACAGTCAAGGAGAGTGTAGTTATTTTTTTGAGGAAGGAAACATATTTTTGGTGCGATAATGTGTGTCATGGGTATTTAATTACTTTCCAACGACCGACGCGACATCTGAAATTACCCTTTAAAAAGAAAAAAAAACAAGATGATGCATTTATGAAGAAAAATGATAGGACGTTGCTCGATCTAAGAGAGGCGAATGGAACCAAATTGCTTTTTACAAAATTTTAAGTACTTTTGAAGATAAATTGAATTTTTTTTTAGTTTGCGCCATACCGGCTTTAAAATAAAAAAACAAATAACTGTTGTTCGAATCAATAATATCCATTTATTTCCGTAATCATTTTTTTCTTCTAACTTCTTACAGCAACAAAGGAGCTGAAGCATAGCTGAAAGGAGACGCATATCCGTATGAAGCAGCATATCCCAAAGGTGCAGCGGCCAAAGGTGCAGAGTAAGCCAAGGGACTAGCAGCGAAAGGTGAGGCTACGTACTTGGCTGGGAATGGTGCAGCAGCAAGAGGAAGAGGAGCAGCAACATACTTGGCAATAGGGGCGGCAGCATAAATTGGTGCAGTAGCGATTCCATTGTAATTCCTTGCGATCACTTGGCTACTGTGAGCAGTGACAACTCCTGGAGCGGCAGCAACCAATGGGGCAGAGTATGCGAGTGGAGCCACTAATCCTGGTGCTGGCTTGGCAACGGCACAAGCGATAACAGCGAAGATGACAACGGTCTATACAAAAAAATTATCAAAATTACTAACACTCCCTTTTGAAAATGTAACAATTTTTTAACAACTTACGTATTTGAACATTTTGATGAATTTTGGTAATTTTTTGTTTTCGAAGAACTGAAATGCTCCAAGAGACGTCAAAGTGTGATATGATTTCATTGCTCCAATTCAAATCATTTTATATCTTTTCTTAGCCGCTGTCATACCCATTACTCATTCAGTCAATCTGTACTCAACCACCTTTCAGTGTAAACAGTTTTGGATTAAAAATTCAAAACACGAAGATGCGCGTTTACTAATATTATGGTAGTTAAGAAATCGTGATTTTTAATAGGTGTTGCGGTGTTTCGAGGCATTTAAATTCATAAATGTATGATCTTGACCTTTCTTTTTTAGTTTTGGGTATTTTTGTGGAAAACAAAAAAAATTCACGCAATGTTAACTTTACAGCAGCTTTTCTGTGTTACAATTATATTTTTGGTAATTTGTTGGTAACTTTAGGTTACACAGGGTGGCAACACTTTTTTTAACTGGGGGCCATTTTAATAGCTGTCAAGTGACTTGTGTTATGTTTAGTTTGACATTTCAACATGAATAGACTGACGTTTCAACAAAAAATGCTAGATTCGGTGAATGGACTCAAAATAAGATTGCCGTTTATCCCAGTTTTCAAAAGAGATGAGATGAAGCTCACTTTTGGTTGAATGGCTTCAGCAATAAACCAAACTGCAGTATTTGGAGAGACACCGTCAGATTCAGAAAAACTGTCTGTTAAAAGTGCTTCATGGATTCTTGGAATCATGATGCTGGCAATAGCGTTACATTCAATGGTGACCGCTATAGAATCACGATTACTGACTTTTTCGTTCCTCTATTGAACAACCATGATGCTTGGGAGCAGTGGTTTCCACAAGATGGCGCCACGTGTCACACAGTTTGTGCCACAATTGATTTATTGAATGGAACTTTAAGTAACCGCATAGTTCCACGTTCCGAGCCCGTGAATTGGTTTCCATCGACTCCCCCTTTTTTGTCAATTTTATCTTTGATATAAATGATTCATTACGAAAACTGATTTTTGGATTAAATAAGAAATTTAACAGAAACCATTCAAACAACTCCGAGCTCTCCGTTCTCAATCCCAAGGAATTATTTTATATTGCACAAACCACTGATGCATAATCGAGCTTTTACTTTTACAAAAAAAAAAAAATTATCCCATTTCTACCTTGATGGAAAAACAGGCACTTCCTTTGTAACCCATCTCCATTACAAGCACTCAACTTTTCCAGTTGAATTTCCATTGCTATACCTTTATAAAATCGATGAAATTTATTTACATAGTTACACTGTAGGTATAAGGTAAGAGTTGACACCAAAGGTCTAAGGGATTTTTCCAACCACTTAAATCTTCTAAGATAAAATCTCAGTTGAAAAAAAAAATTACCAACCACAATCTGCTCCAGTTTCCATCAAGATAAATTCAAAATATTTTTGTTTCCTTCTTGATTCCTAGATGGATCATGGGAAGTAAACAGAGTAGGTATAGGATTATACAATAGATATAGATAAACAAAAATCCTATTTCCCCTGATGGCTTAAACTTTCACCGATATTTTGTTTTGTAAATTCTATACCAAAACCAACCAACCAACAGGAACCACCATCATCGCTGTGCCAACCAACAAAATATAAACCAAAATGTTAGTAACTGGGTTAATGGAGGAATATTTATCCAATTCTTGCTTTTCAACGAATATTTTATTCTACTATACTTCCATGTATTTCTCTAGCTCCTCCATTTTCTTCATGTAAACCAACAACAAAAAAAATAAAAACAATGGCGACTTAAAAAAAAATGCCGTAAACAATATCTTTGGAGAAATCTGATGTGAAAGGATGAGCGATGCCTTCTTTGTATTCTGATGAATTGTGTGAGGGCTTGGCGAGATCTTTATCCTGATATCAAAAACCGCAGCAACCAACGCAGCCATCGGCAGGGATATCAACGACAACGACGAAGACGATGAAAATGGCTTAAAATTCAATAGAACTTGAAATCGATGTGATGGGGTGGGGCTGCGAAGTGTGTGGAATGAATTGTGAATAAGGATAAGGATGTCAACAGGATATCTTCCAATCCATATATATACCGACTAGGTATTACGATGATGTGATGGGGAAGGTATTTAAATTTATTTATTTGTTCTAACGCTGCTGTCGGCTATATGAGGCTATAAGGCTGAGAGGTTATCTGTTTCACTGTGCCTCGCAGCATTTTTCTGTGGTAGTTTGCCCCATCCACATCCGTTTTTTGATGGTTGCTATGACGCGCCCTCGATACGCGCCCTCGATACGGATCAATATTCGAATTTGTTCACACGAAGATGGAATCTTCACATTATTATTATTTTTTTTTTCGGCGCCAATAGGAAGATGTTTATTGATAGATATAGAGAAACACATTTGAAAAATGAAACTGAATTCATTCTAGATTTTATTTCTGGCATATGACCGCCACTGCTGCTCTTTAATCTGAAGGTTTAATTGATGGTGTCCCCGCTATAATTTTGAAAAAGTGCTGCTTACACTTAGCAAAACCCTTTATTCAAACTTTCACTCTAACTTGGAGTTTTTCCTTCTCATTGGAAAAACTCTTTTATAATCCCCATCCATAAAAAAGGCCCCAAGAAAGAAATCTCAAACTACCGCCCTTTAGCTAAGGTGTCTTGCATTCCTAAGCTCTTTGAAAGTATTGTCTATGATACAATGCTTTTCCACTGCAAGCATTTAGTCTCCCCAAACCAACATGGCTTCGTCAAAGGTAGGTCTACCACCACTAATTTGATTGAATTTGTTTCTGAAACCCTATGCTCTCTTGAAAACGGCTGTGAGGTTGATGTAATTGCAACCGACCTCAGTAAAGCATTTGACAAAATCTCCCATTCTCTGATCCTTTTCAAGTTAAATGCCTTAGGATTTCAACCCAGTTTCGTTTCTTGGATACAGTCCTACTTAAAAGATCGTCATTATAGAGTTATCTTTAGGTCCTCTGAATCTGATCCCATCCTTGCAACTTCTGGTGTACCGCAGGGAAGCCACCTTGGCCCATTGATTTTCATTTTGACCATTAACGATGTTGACTGTATCATAAAAGAATCTCTTATATCTGTCTATGCAGATGATAAGAAAATATTAAGGTGCATCTCATCCCCTAGCGACTCGCTTCTACTACAAAATTACCTCAACAAATTTTCGACATGGTGCCTTAAAAACTTTCTGGAACTCAATGTTAACAAGTGTCAAGCTATCACCTACTCACGTAAGTGCTTTCAACTTCCTCCTAGAACGTATTTTATAAATAATAATAAATAATATGCCAGTTCCCTCGGTTGACTCTCTGAATGATCTAGGAATCATTTGTGACAGAGAACTGAACTTTCGCTCTCACATTGATACATCCATTAAGAGAGCTAACTCTGCACTCGGCTTTGTAAAACGATGGTCCAAGGAATTCCTCGATCCCTATGTCACTAAATCTACACCACTTTTGTTAGGCCACTGCTCGAATATGCAAGTCAAGTCTGGTCACCCTCTTACATTAGTCACTCCCAGCGAATTGAAGCCGTTCAACGTCGATTTCTTCGTTTTGCCCTCCGAGGCCTACCTTGGTCTGATCCGTATAACCTACCATCCCTATGAACATCGTTAAAAACTAATTCATATGGAATCTCTTGAATACCACCGTAAGGTGGCTGACGTTGTTTTCACCCATCAACTCCTAACTGGAAATATTGACTATTGATCCAAACTAATTCCAATAATCTCCGATCCATACCTCTCTTTCAAATCAAATTTCATTTCATCGTACCAATTATGGTAGCAATGAACCTATGACACGTATGCTACGCACTTCAAACAGCGTTTCAAACCTATTCAACTTCCATTTAAGCAAATCCAGACTCAAATCCTCCATTTATAGTACCTCGTACCCTTTCTAACCATACCCGAAAATTTTCTAGTTTTTAAGAATTCATATTAGTCTTAAGTTAGTTAAGTTATTTTTAAGTTGATTGCTTGTATTAAGCTAATAAAGTTAAACAAACAGATGGAGGTGAGAGGGGCCTTCTCCATCTCTCCCTGTGTGTGTTTGTTGCTATATAATAATTTTTGATCACTTTTTCCAACATTTTTGACCGTATATCGGCAATAACGTAGCAAATATTTTCCTCCAAGTGGTCGATCGTTTCGGGCTTATCGGTATAGACTAGCGACTTCACATATCTCCAAAGAAAGATATTTAATCTCAGGGTCTTTGACGCCAATTTACGGGTCAGAAATGTGAAACTAGAGGCGGTTACCGAACGTTTCCTTCCTGTGTAACATGTTGCCCGCGCCATCGTTTCCTCTAATAAATCAATGGTGGCAAAAACTGTGTCACACGTGGCGCCATCTTTTTGAAACCACTGCTCCCGAGCATCATGGTTGTTCAATAGAAGAACGAAAAAGTCAGCAATCCTATAGCGGTCACTACTGACTGTAACGTTATGACCAGCATCGTGATTCCACGAATCCATGAAGCACATTAAACAGTCAGTTTTTCTGAATCTAACGGTGTCTCTCCAAATACTGCAGTTTTGTTAATTGACGTAGCCATTTAACCAAAAGTGAGCTTCATCGCTAAAGAAAATACTACGCAATACGTATTTCGAACAGAACCATGATTTTCAAAATAAATTTGAATGATTTGGAAGCTTTGTTTAGGCGTCAATCTATTTATGTGGAAATGCCAAACCAATTTAAATATAAATCACTAAACAGCTGTTAAAATGGCCGCCAGTTAAAAAAGTGTTGCCAACTTAAAGTTCTATACCTCTGAAAAAATACCCTATACCTACGTCTTAAGCCAAGTATGTGTTGGTTTTTTTTTAAAAGGGATGAAATTTGAGGTGGATCACTGGGAAAGGAACACGATAGATTTATTGTGCATGTTTTAGATTTTCAGGAACAAAAAATTTCTAACTTTAAGTTGTTACAAATTTGTTTACAATGTTACCTAAATTTTTTTTTTATTAAAGAAGTCCTCTCCTGGCTCAAGGAAAACGTTATATCAACAACCGATATACGTATTTTCTCAGATAGCCAGGCCGCGTTAAAATCGCTAGACTCTGTCTCTACGAATTCACTAACAGCCCTTATCTGTTGATCATCTCTTACGGAGATGGCCACACAGTTTAATATTCACCTCTGCTGGGTGACGAGCCATAGAGACATTCCAGGAAATTTCAAAGCCGACGAACTTGCAAAAGAAGGAACAACTTTACCTCTGCTGGCTCACAAAGCTAGTGTGAGTATGCCTCTGGCTACATGCAAACTCATGTTAAAGCAAGATACTATAGAGAGAACAAACTTGGAATAACATCACCACCTGTCTAGCGACAAAAGCGATCTGGACTAAACTTAATGCCAAACGCTCTAAACAGTTGATCACTCTGAATAGATTGCATATTAGCTCGTTATAGGTGTCCTGACTGGACACTGCTTAAAATGTAGACATGCACTTCGACTTGGAGCTCCTGCAAATGATTTCTGCAGGAGTTGCAGGGAGGAAGTTGCACCTGTCCCGCCCTATCACAAAGACGAAAACTCCACCTTGGAGACTTCTTCTTCAATGATCGCAGTGATCTAGTAAACTGCGACATCACTTGTCTCCTACGCTTCATTCGAAGCTCTAACTGGTTCACCGAGGGAGGTTAATCAACTTATACATGTGTTATCACAACGGACCTAATTTTGGTCTAAGTGTGTTGGATTTCCAAACCAACAGCCACTTTAACCTAACCTAACCTCAATTTTTTGTCTAGATTACCTGTACTACAGCCTACAACTCCCTATAGTTCTTAGTTTCTACATAAACATTTATTTATTAAAGATAACTTGTCCCAATTTTGTTTTTAATATGTCTACACTTGTTGTTATTCTTCAACATCACCTACCAGCTATAGTCCCTCAACATAATTAATATCTATACCCTAATATAAAATCCCATTAGATACTAATGCAAACTTCTTAACATAAATATAAACTTTTAATGAATTTTAATAAATATTAACAAAGCACAGCCCTGTCATCGGCATCAGCATCAGCAACATCGTTATCGTTATCTTATACGTTACAACAACAAAACCAAAAACGAACCAACTCTCCTGACGGGAAAAGTTAATAGGACATGCTATCTTAGTGAATAATGAATTTCCATCTGAAAGGCAGGTGCTCAACTATAAAGCAACAAAGTCATATCCCTATATATCTATCTATCTACCCTCTGCATCAGGAGCATTACTGCCCCTGATGTTTGTCATGCTCCCCAAATGACGATAGCTAGTAATGGAATTTCTTTTTGTATCTTTTCTTTCCACTAAAAAAAATTTATAAAATTCTTATAATGTTTGCAGCAGCAGCATCGCAGTTTCTTTGCAACAACGCAGCAGTGAGTGCATCTTTTGCTCCATTTTTTGTTTGCACGGTATCGCGTCGCGCGGTCTGGCACTTCTTGCTCCTTTTCAATTTCCCCGGAGGAATCTATTTCCATTTAGAAGTCTTGAACCCTTTTTCCGTTCATCGGACAGAACAAAAAAAAAAACGAACAAACTCTGCTCATTGCGCTGCTGAATGCTTTCATACCTCAATGTGGTGCACAGAACGAACACATGCGATGATAGCGCAGGGTGGCGATGGCGCATCGGCGGCGGCAATGACGATAAGCATCCTGATGACGATTATGACGATGAGGACGACATCTTTTTATATTGAAATGTTACTTTTAAGAATGTCATTTCGTGGTTTTTGTGTTGATCATTGTAGCCGTTCTCTATTGGGGATGTTTTATGGTTATGATGATGGGGGCGGATGTTGATGTGAAAATGTAAATATAGCGACAAAGCCAAATGGGGTTGGCATAATATTCCGTTTGTTTTCATTTATTTGTCTGTCCTATTCACTTGAGAATGCGGGAAAAGAATGAAGTTTATTTTTGCTGATACAATCACAGCCTCATCAGCACTCAGGAGAATCAGGACTCCAGGACTAAACACTGAAGCCTTATTCTAATATTTCAAACAAAAAAAAAAAAGAAGGCGGGAATCGCGTATTGTGATTACTTTTAATAAGGAGTGTCATCAGCAGAATGCTTTCCAAGAATTATTATTATTCGCGATAAGTTGGCTGGTTGTTGTTTTTGTTGTGTGGCTGTGTGGTATATTTTTTTTTTGTTTTGTTTTTAATTAAGAATGATACTCAAAGGATTGTTTTCCATATTTTTGTCAAAGAAGTCACATTATATTTTTCTTAGAATCCAGGAAATTCTTTTAATATGTAAGAATGTTGTTTTTCTTTTATTATTTATAAGAGAAGAAGAAATGCTTGATTGAAAATTCTTCCGACTGTGAGTTTTCTTATTATAATTTTTTTTGTTTGTTTGCATTATGTTTTAACTTTTATCCCTTCTAGTTTACTATTGAAATTAAAAAATCTTTTCTTGAGTTTTGGATTTGTTTTGTTTGTTTGGTTAAGAAATATAAAGGTGGTTGTCTTTTATACTTATACCTAGCGCCACCGCGCCGCCCAAATGGAATTGGAAAAGGGGGAACTCCCACGAGGATCGAAATTTTGTAGGAGCCCTGGATTTAATAACCTCAAACCAATATTGAGCAACTTCAATACAGACTCAAAAGAGGACCAATTTTAATTTCATTGTCCCGGACCCAAAATTTTTCTCGACCTCGACCTGTGTATCATCATTTCAATTGATTTTGTGTTTTTTTTTAAATTTATTTTTGATAAGGAATTGCATATGACGTTATTTTATTTTATTTTATTTTATTTTATTTTATTTTATTTTATTTTATTTTATTTTATTTTATTTTATTTTATTTTATTTTATTTTATTTTATTTTATTTTATTTTATTTTATTTTATTTTATTTTATTTTATTTTATTTTATTTTATTTTATTTTATTTTATTTTATTTTATTTTATTTTATTTTATTTTATTTTATTTTATTTTATTTTATTTTATTTTATTTTACTTTATTTTATTTTATTTTATTTTATTTTATTTTATTTTATTTTATTTTATTTTATTTTATTTTATTTTATTTTATTTTATTTTATTTTATTTTATTTTATTTTATTTTATTTTATTTTATTTTATTTTATTTTATTTTATTTTATTTTATTTTATTTTATTTTATTTTATTTTATTTTATTTTATTTTATTTTATTTTATTTTATTTTATTTTATTTTATTTTATTTTATTTTATTTTATTTTATTTTATTTTATTTTATTTTATTTTATTTTATTTTATTTTATTTTATTTTATTTTATTTTATTTTATTTTATTTTATTTTATTTTATTTTATTTTATTTTATTTTATTTTATTTTATTTTATTTTATTTTATTTTATTTTATTTTATTTTATTTTATTTTATTTTATTTTATTTTATTTTATTTTATTTTATTTTATTTTATTTTATTTTACTTTATTTTATTTTATTTTATTTTATTTTATTTTATTTTATTTTATTTTATTTTATTTTATTTTATTTTATTTTATTTTATTTTATTTTATTTTATTTTATTTTATTTTATTTTATTTTATTTTATTTTATTTTATTTTATTTTATTTTATTTTATTTTATTTTATTTTATTTTATTTTATTTTATTTTATTTTATTTTATTTTATTTTATTTTATTTTATTTTATTTTATTTTATTTTATTTTATTTTATTTTATTTTATTTTATTTTATTTTATTTTATTTTATTTTATTTTATTTTATTTTATTTTATTTTATTTTATTTTATTTTATTTTATTTTATTTTATTTTATTTTATTTTATTTTATTTTATTTTATTTTATTTTATTTTATTTTATTTTATTTTATTTTATTTTATTTTATTTTATTTTATTTTATTTTATTTTATTTTATTTTATTTTATTTTATTTTATTTTATTTTATTTTATTTTATTTTATTTTATTTTATTTTATTTTATTTTATTTTAGGTACCTATATTTACTATTCATTTCAGCTAAAGTTGATAGTTAACCAATACTCTAAAAATGCCTAAATTTGTACCTTGCGAGGTGAACGAATCATAGCAAACAAAATATTAATGAGCTTCATTAATTAAAGTCACGCCTCAACTCAGGCCTCACGTTTCGCGATCATATAAAAGACTGACAGCTATGTTAACCAAATCAGACTTTAAACTCACTTCATTTGGAAAAGACTTATCCAAAGCCCACAACAATACCAACATGTTCAAATTCGTAAGTTTGTCACAAGGACTGCCCCTTCAAGGATAACTTAATAAACCTCTGTTTTTTTTTAGACCGTTGTCATCTTCGCTGTCATCGCTTGCGCTGTTGCCAAGCCAGCACCAGGATTGGTTGCACCACTCGCATACTCTGCTCCATTGGTTGCTGCTGCTCCAGGAGTTGTCACTGCTACCAGTAGCCAAGTGATCGCAAGGAATCACAATGGAATCGCTACTGCACCCGTTTATGCTGCAGCTCCTATTGCCAAGTATGTTGCTGCTCCATTAGCTGCTGCTCCTCTTCCTCTTGCTGCTGCACCATTCCCAGCCAAGTATGTAGCCTCACCTTTTGCTGCTAGTCCATTGGCTTACTCTGCACCTTTGGCTGCTGCGCCTTTTGGATATGCTTCCGCGTACGGATATGCGTCTCCACTGAGCTACGCTTCAGCTCCACTTTTGTTTTAAAAAGTATAATTGATGACAAGGAAAATAAATGAATCTGCTGGAAATTTTTGTTTTTTTAATTTATTTTAAGTTCAAGTCAAATCATGGAACTCTTCCCCGGATGTGCTGATCCCTCTTCGAACGTTCTTCGCTCATGTTCTTCTAGGTCGGTGCCCGCTCATCTGAATGGCTGCTAAAAGAATTCTATTGCATCACTTGAATCGCAATACCCCCGTTGCCCTTTTGAAGCGTATGAAGGGCCAAACGTAGGAACCAATTGGTTCCTGGAGCAGCGATAAGTGTCGCAACCATAAAGAAGCCCGAATTCACCATTGAGTCGTAGCTTGGCTTTAAGCTAATAGAGCTACCGAACGCAGTTTTTGTTGTTTAATTTCTTGTTCAGTTCCTCTGTCAGTAGGGACAGTACTTCTAAGATTTAGAAAATTTTCTAACATCTCTACTGGTTGTCCAGAAATGTCTACCTGAACAGTTGAAGAAGTTCTATGACTGAGGTGAGAGGTCATTCGTCAAGGAATCCAATTGAAATATGAAAGACTGAAAAAAAAGCAAAAGAAAGAAACAAATTCTCAAATATTTACCTGAGGTCATCATTATACTCGAATCTTCCTTGCCCATATACCACCATAAGTCCATGTCCCCACGATTTCCATTTCTAGTTGAAGATAACCTGAAAATATTATAAGGCCGGTTTAATGCAGTGACCCGACTTCATCATGATTATGAACTCCTCCAGCCGCCGCCGCTACCGGCCGCTTCGCTCCACGCCACGTCGCGCACCGCACGTTCACAAAGAAGCACACATCCGAAGAATACCATTATGCTCAAGATGATGATGCTACTGATGACGGAGATGCTCCATGAAGATGAAGTTGATATCACCCAATGATGGAAACATACGAAACGTGACTTGAATACTAATACATAGCAACATTGAGTCCTTTCGGGACTAAAGACGTACAGAAGTGTGCTCTATCGGTTGGGGGTCGGTTGTAGGTACAGTTCAGGAGCTACTAATTCAATTCATGATGATGATGATGATGCTGGATATGGAATCTTCAAAAGAATTCGCTGTTTGCATCTCCCGGTTGCCAACAAAACCCCGCTACTGGATCCTACGACAAAGGGGTAGGTATTCAAATACATTTCGGCAATTCCACGATAGAATTTGATAAAGAGGACGGGATTCCTGTCCTGGCATCCTTTATATCGACTGGCATTCTGCAGTAATGTTATTTCACTTAAATTATTACCCCCCAGGCAAGGGAAAAGAATTCTTCACTGCAGAGTGGTGGTACCGTATATCTGGCCTGGTCGTTTACCCTATATAATTTCCTTAAAAAGAAAAAAACTTACCACAGATGATGAAGAAAAATTCCATCCAAATGCAAATTGCTGCTGTTTAAGCCTTCGAGGCTGAGGATAACAAATCATTGCTTGGTTGTCCTGGTTTAGGTTAGTTTTTGTTTTTTTTTTCTTCTCCATTCTTCCTGACTCAAAACTGCAGATGAAACTTCTCCAAACTAGCCATCGAGAACGACAGAGAGAGAGAGAGAGCATTAACTTAAGTTGCTTAAAACTTGGTCCAATTAAGTGTATGCAGTCGGAAGCAGAAGAAAAACTTGATGGAAACCCCTTGACGAAAAACTTTTGCAAGGGAAAAGTCGATTAGGCGCTTGTTGTGTATTTTGTTTGGTCCTCAAGGCGACATAACAAAAAGACGGCAGCGGACATTAAAAACTTTTTGACGGACTATTTTGCGCCCCCAAAAATTTGCGTAGCCTTTCATTAGAACTATACGAAGGAGTACACCTTCTTCTCTCACAGGAATATAATGAAATTAAATAGAACAAGAGAGGTGGGCATGGGCATTAACCAGCCAGCCACCAGCAAGAGAAATATATTGCAATGGAAAGTTTTCACTCTCAAAACCATCACCAACATCAAAAGTTATTATGCCAAGCCTGAGCAAAGTGTAGGTAATTTCAAGAAAAGTTTTCCAATTTTTTTCATCATTTTTTTTTTTTTTGTACCATCAACTCGAGAAAGTTTAGCTCAACCCTGAGCTATAGGAAGGAATTTTCTAATACCAATGGCTATATCCACTTCTTTTCCTTATCGTAGTATCATCTGGAGAATTTTAAGTAATTGGACAGGAAAATACAGATTCATTTTGGTTAAGGTGGTGTTTTCCGAGGGACTGGGCTAGTAGCTCGTAGGCAATTGATTTTTGATGGCATTTAAAATAGATTAATATTTCAATTAAAAGTTTTGGTTTATTGAATTGAAATGGGTTTTTGGGAATTTGGCTTTTATGTAACGAAGGACATTTTAAAAATGTTTCATTATTAGTTTTTGGGTTTTAATAGAATTACCTAACTATTTTTATGACTATACCTTGATGGTGAAAAAAATTGGACACTTGATGTATAAAAAAACAGTGAAATTCGAATTTTTGAAAAATGTCAAAAAATTGTTAGAGGTTTTTTTTTTAATAAATAAAAGTATTCTTAGAAAAAATTTAATATACAAGTTCTTCAAGTTTTCAAAATACAAATTAATTTTTTCAAAATCCAAAAAGTATTTTTTTTCTTAACTTTCATTTGGAATGGGTCTTAATTTGTGAAAAATTGAAAACCAAAAATTTGGATCTTTAACATGTACCGTTAAAGTCGGTTTTTGGATAAAATAATTTTAGTACAAAAAATTTCATCAAAATTGTTTTTGAAAAAATCATGTTTTGCTGCCAACTATTATTATTATTAAATTATTATTTTATATTAAATATGACAAGAAAAATGATTATTATTAAATATCATTTTTTTTGATTTATTTTTTTTGACAAATTTTTGGCCAAATTTTTATTTATGGTAATTTTTTTTTGGACAGCTTTTTTTCGTTTTTTTAAGCAAGTTTTTTTTTGATAAAATTTATTTTAGAGAACAATTTTTTTTGACCAAAATTTGTATCGACAAAAATTTTTCTTTCCAATTTTTGAACTGAAAAAATCATAAGCGGAACAATGGAAAGAAACATTTTTGTCGATACAAATTTTGGTCAAAAAAATTTGTTCCCTAAAATAAATTTTATCAAAAAAAAACTTAAGAAAAATTGGTCAAAAATTGGTCCAAAAAAATGATCTTCTTAAAAAAAAGTTGACGAAAAATGAAGAATGCCGAAAAAAGTAAAAAAAATAATAATTAAAAAAAAGGAACTTGAAATTTGTCTGCTGGCTACGGATTAAATTATCAGTCCATCAGCATTATGTGGAAATAATATGAATTCAAAAAACTGAGATATTGATCAGAATACGATAATAGAGAAAGCAAAAAAAATTGGGCTTCGCATTCCTGTCTGTCTGTTTACTGAAATTGGATTTTTTTTACTCATAATTTACTCGAATTATAAGTGAAACTTCAGATTTTGAACAAAGTTTTCAAATATTTTGTCTAGATTTTTTTTTGGAACAAAAGTCAAAAAATTTTCTTTTTCAAAGAATCAATAAAATTAATTTTTTATTATTTCCGGTTGTCATCATTTAAAGTACAAGTGGAGCTGAAGCATAAGTGAATGGTGCTGGAGCCAATGGAGCCGAATACCTCAACGAAGCAGCAAATGGTGAAGCAACATAATTAGCAGCCAATGGAGCTGCAAATGGTGCTGCAGCATATCTTGCAACGGGAGCAGCAACGATTGGTGCTGGTGCAGGAGCATAAATTGGAGCAGTAGCAATTCCATTGTAGTTCCTTGCGATAATTTGACTACTAGTAGCAGTTACAACTCCAGGAGCAGCAGCAACCAAAGGAGCAGAATATGCAAGTGGTGCAACAAGTCCTGGCTTTGCAGCAGCGTAAGCAATAACGGCCATAATGACAACGGTCTAAAAAAGAAATTTAAACAAAAATCAGCTTATATTCCGTTACTTGAGAAAGGAAAAAATATCAACTTACGTATTTGAACATGTTGATGATTTTGGGGATTGCGTTTGGATTGAAGTATTCCAAGAGGTGTGAGCTTGACGTCTGATTTGGTTATCGGTAGTTGAAGACTTTTATATCAAAGCGATACGTGATGGGTGATAATGTGTTTGAATAAAAACTCATTGAAATTCTTTGAATGAATCTTTTGCGTCAAACTCCATAAAAATTATAGGTACAGGTAAGCTATTGTATTTCGTTTGACCTTTATCTAGTTCAGCTTTTACAGAAGTGGTTAATGAAAGAGAATCATATTTCTTGTAGACAATGTTGATGTTAACCTTGACCATGGATTTTTGTTTTCGGAATATTTGTTGTTCTTACATAATCTTAAGGCGATGGACAAGATTCCCCTATGAACAATTTAAAATTTTACTAACTATTATATTTATGAAACTTGAAAACAAAAATATATGTTTAATAAAACAATTTCCTGTTAAAGATGGTTAAACCCTAAAAAGTACTCTTACACTAAACTGATTGAAATTAATTATAACTACAAATAAAAACTTCTATGCTGAGTCCTTTGACGCGAATTAAAATTAACTTCAAAAGGCAAAAAAATAAAACACAAAAATAAAGCCAAGTTTGTCGTTGCGTTATTATGGTGGTTCCCTCATTTTTTCTGTATCTCCTTATTGCATTCATGGTTTAATTTTTTTTTTAATATAAAAAGCTATGTGCATTCCAACCGGAAGTAGGATCAACTTTGCACAAACCTTTCAAGCGAATATAAAAATGTTCATCCCAGTTTGACAGTGGTGCTCGCTTTCGATTAGATTCACTTCTCTTTTGGATTTTTCACTCCAAAGATATAAAAGCGTTTTAAAAATACGCTTTTTTAGGAATTTTGAAGCAGTTTTAGTTTTAGTTTTAGTTTTAGTTTTAGTTTTAGTTTTAGTTTTAGTTTTAGTTTTAGTTTTAGTTTTAGTTTTAGTTTTAGTTTTAGTTTTAGTTTTAGTTTTAGTTTTAGTTTTAGTTTTAGTTTTAGTTTTAGTTTTAGTTTTAGTTTTAGTTTTAGTTTTAGTTTTAGTTTTAGTTTTAGTTTTAGTTTTAGTTTTAGTTTTAGTTTTAGTTTTAGTTTTAGTTTTAGTTTTAGTTTTAGTTTTAGTTTTAGTTTTAGTTTTAGTTTTAGTTTTAGTTTTAGTTTTAGTTTTAGTTTTAGTTTTAGTTTTAGTTTTAGTTTTAGTTTTAGTTTTAGTTTTAGTTTTAGTTTTAGTTTTAGTTTTAGTTTTAGTTTTAGTTTTAGTTTTAGTTTTAGTTTTAGTTTTAGTTTTAGTTTTAGTTTTAGTTTTAGTTTTAGTTTTAGTTTTAGTTTTAGTTTTAGTTTTAGTTTTAGTTTTAGTTTTAGTTTTAGTTTTAGTTTTAGTTTTAGTTTTAGTTTTAGTTTTAGTTTTAGTTTTAGTTTTAGTTTTAGTTTTAGTTTTAGTTTTAGTTTTAGTTTTAGTTTTAGTTTTAGTTTTAGTTTTAGTTTTAGTTTTAGTTTTAGTTTTAGTTTTAGTTTTAGTTTTAGTTTTAGTTTTAGTTTTAGTTTTAGTTTTAGTTTTAGTTTTAGTTTTAGTTTTAGTTTTAGTTTTAGTTTTAGTTTTAGTTTTAGTTTTAGTTTTAGTTTTAGTTTTAGTTTTAGTTTTAGTTTTAGTTTTAGTTTTAGTTTTAGTTTTAGTTTTAGTTTTAGTTTTAGTTTTAGTTTTAGTTTTAGTTTTAGTTTTAGTTTTAGTTTTAGTTTTAGTTTTAGTTTTAGTTTTAGTTTTAGTTTTAGTTTTAGTTTTAGTTTTAGTTTTAGTTTTAGTTTTAGTTTTAGTTTTAGTTTTAGTTTTAGTTTTAGTTTTAGTTTTAGTTTTAGTTTTAGTTTTAGTTTTAGTTTTAGTTTTAGTTTTAGTTTTAGTTTTAGTTTTAGTTTTAGTTTTAGTTTTAGTTTTAGTTTTAGTTTTAGTTTTAGTTTTAGTTTTAGTTTTAGTTTTAGTTTTAGTTTTAGTTTTAGTTTTAGTTTTAGTTTTAGTTTTAGTTTTAGTTTTAGTTTTAGTTTTAGTTTTAGTTTTAGTTTTAGTTTTAGTTTTAGTTTTAGTTTTAGTTTTAGTTTTAGTTTTAGTTTTAGTTTTAGTTTTAGTTTTAGTTTTAGTTTTAGTTTTAGTTTTAGTTTTAGTTTTAGTTTTAGTTTTAGTTTTAGTTTTAGTTTTAGTTTTAGTTTTAGTTTTAGTTTTAGTTTTAGTTTTAGTTTTAGTTTTAGTTTTAGTTTTAGTTTTAGTTTTAGTTTTAGTTTTAGTTTTAGTTTTAGTTTTAGTTTTAGTTTTAGTTTTAGTTTTAGTTTTAGTTTTAGTTTTAGTTTTAGTTTTAGTTTTAGTTTTAGTTTTAGTTTTAGTTTTAGTTTTAGTTTTAGTTTTAGTTTTAGTTTTAGTTTTAGTTTTAGTTTTAGTTTTAGTTTTAGTTTTAGTTTTAGTTTTAGTTTTAGTTTTAGTTTTAGTTTTAGTTTTAGTTTTAGTTTTAGTTTTAGTTTTAGTTTTAGTTTTAGTTTTAGTTTTAGTTTTAGTTTTAGTTTTAGTTTTAGTTTTAGTTTTAGTTTTAGTTTTAGTTTTAGTTTTAGTTTTAGTTTTAGTTTTAGTTTTAGTTTTAGTTTTAGTTTTAGTTTTAGTTTTAGTTTTAGTTTTAGTTTTAGTTTTAGTTTTAGTTTTAGTTTTAGTTTTAGTTTTAGTTTTAGTTTTAGTTTTAGTTTTAGTTTTAGTTTTAGTTTTAGTTTTAGTTTTAGTTTTAGTTTTAGTTTTAGTTTTAGTTTTAGTTTTAGTTTTAGTTTTAGTTTTAGTTTTAGTTTTAGTTTTAGTTTTAGTTTTAGTTTTAGTTTTAGTTTTAGTTTTAGTTTTAGTTTTAGTTTTAGTTTTAGTTTTAGTTTTAGTTTTAGTTTTAGTTTTAGTTTTAGTTTTAGTTTTAGTTTTAGTTTTAGTTTTAGTTTTAGTTTTAGTTTTAGTTTTAGTTTTAGTTTTAGTTTTAGTTTTAGTTTTAGTTTTAGTTTTAGTTTTAGTTTTAGTTTTAGTTTTAGTTTTAGTTTTAGTTTTAGTTTTAGTTTTAGTTTTAGTTTTAGTTTTAGTTTTAGTTTTAGTTTTAGTTTTAGTTTTAGTTTTAGTTTTAGTTTTAGTTTTAGTTTTAGTTTTAGTTTTAGTTTTAGTTTTAGTTTTAGTTTTAGTTTTAGTTTTAGTTTTAGTTTTAGTTTTAGTTTTAGTTTTAGTTTTAGTTTTAGTTTTAGTTTTAGTTTTAGTTTTAGTTTTAGTTTTAGTTTTAGTTTTAGTTTTAGTTTTAGTTTTAGTTTTAGTTTTAGTTTTAGTTTTAGTTTTAGTTTTAGTTTTAGTTTTAGTTTTAGTTTTAGTTTTAGTTTTAGTTTTAGTTTTAGTTTTAGTTTTAGTTTTAGTTTTAGTTTTAGTTTTAGTTTTAGTTTTAGTTTTAGTTTTAGTTTTAGTTTTAGTTTTAGTTTTAGTTTTAGTTTTAGTTTTAGTTTTAGTTTTAGTTTTAGTTTTAGTTTTAGTTTTAGTTTTAGTTTTAGTTTTAGTTTTAGTTTTAGTTTTAGTTTTAGTTTTAGTTTTAGTTTTAGTTTTAGTTTTAGTTTTAGTTTTAGTTTTAGTTTTAGTTTTAGTTTTAGTTTTAGTTTTAGTTTTAGTTTTAGTTTTAGTTTTAGTTTTAGTTTTAGTTTTAGTTTTAGTTTTAGTTTTAGTTTTAGTTTTAGTTTTAGTTTTAGTTTTAGTTTTAGTTTTAGTTTTAGTTTTAGTTTTAGTTTTAGTTTTAGTTTTAGTTTTAGTTTTAGTTTTAGTTTTAGTTTTAGTTTTAGTTTTAGTTTTAGTTTTAGTTTTAGTTTTAGTTTTAGTTTTAGTTTTAGTTTTAGTTTTAGTTTTAGTTTTAGTTTTAGTTTTAGTTTTAGTTTTAGTTTTAGTTTTAGTTTTAGTTTTAGTTTTAGTTTTAGTTTTAGTTTTAGTTTTAGTTTTAGTTTTAGTTTTAGTTTTAGTTTTAGTTTTAGTTTTAGTTTTAGTTTTAGTTTTAGTTTTAGTTTTAGTTTTAGTTTTAGTTTTAGTTTTAGTTTTAGTTTTAGTTTTAGTTTTAGTTTTAGTTTTAGTTTTAGTTTTAGTTTTAGTTTTAGTTTTAGTTTTAGTTTTAGTTTTAGTTTTAGTTTTAGTTTTAGTTTTAGTTTTAGTTTTAGTTTTAGTTTTAGTTTTAGTTTTAGTTTTAGTTTTAGTTTTAGTTTTAGTTTTAGTTTTAGTTTTAGTTTTAGTTTTAGTTTTAGTTTTAGTTTTAGTTTTAGTTTTAGTTTTAGTTTTAGTTTTAGTTTTAGTTTTAGTTTTAGTTTTAGTTTTAGTTTTAGTTTTAGTTTTAGTTTTAGTTTTAGTTTTAGTTTTAGTTTTAGTTTTAGTTTTAGTTTTAGTTTTAGTTTTAGTTTTAGTTTTAGTTTTAGTTTTAGTTTTAGTTTTAGTTTTAGTTTTAGTTTTAGTTTTAGTTTTAGTTTTAGTTTTAGTTTTAGTTTTAGTTTTAGTTTTAGTTTTAGTTTTAGTTTTAGTTTTAGTTTTAGTTTTAGTTTTAGTTTTAGTTTTAGTTTTAGTTTTAGTTTTAGTTTTAGTTTTAGTTTTAGTTTTAGTTTTAGTTTTAGTTTTAGTTTTAGTTTTAGTTTTAGTTTTAGTTTTAGTTTTAGTTTTAGTTTTAGTTTTAGTTTTAGTTTTAGTTTTAGTTTTAGTTTTAGTTTTAGTTTTAGTTTTAGTTTTAGTTTTAGTTTTAGTTTTAGTTTTAGTTTTAGTTTTAGTTTTAGTTTTAGTTTTAGTTTTAGTTTTAGTTTTAGTTTTAGTTTTAGTTTTAGTTTTAGTTTTAGTTTTAGTTTTAGTTTTAGTTTTAGTTTTAGTTTTAGTTTTAGTTTTAGTTTTAGTTTTAGTTTTAGTTTTAGTTTTAGTTTTAGTTTTAGTTTTAGTTTTAGTTTTAGTTTTAGTTTTAGTTTTAGTTTTAGTTTTAGTTTTAGTTTTAGTTTTAGTTTTAGTTTTAGTTTTAGTTTTAGTTTTAGTTTTAGTTTTAGTTTTAGTTTTAGTTTTAGTTTTAGTTTTAGTTTTAGTTTTAGTTTTAGTTTTAGTTTTAGTTTTAGTTTTAGTTTTAGTTTTAGTTTTAGTTTTAGTTTTAGTTTTAGTTTTAGTTTTAGTTTTAGTTTTAGTTTTAGTTTTAGTTTTAGTTTTAGTTTTAGTTTTAGTTTTAGTTTTAGTTTTAGTTTTAGTTTTAGTTTTAGTTTTAGTTTTAGTTTTAGTTTTAGTTTTAGTTTTAGTTTTAGTTTTAGTTTTAGTTTTAGTTTTAGTTTTAGTTTTAGTTTTAGTTTTAGTTTTAGTTTTAGTTTTAGTTTTAGTTTTAGTTTTAGTTTTAGTTTTAGTTTTAGTTTTAGTTTTAGTTTTAGTTTTAGTTTTAGTTTTAGTTTTAGTTTTAGTTTTAGTTTTAGTTTTAGTTTTAGTTTTAGTTTTAGTTTTAGTTTTAGTTTTAGTTTTAGTTTTAGTTTTAGTTTTAGTTTTAGTTTTAGTTTTAGTTTTAGTTTTAGTTTTAGTTTTAGTTTTAGTTTTAGTTTTAGTTTTAGTTTTAGTTTTAGTTTTAGTTTTAGTTTTAGTTTTAGTTTTAGTTTTAGTTTTAGTTTTAGTTTTAGTTTTAGTTTTAGTTTTAGTTTTAGTTTTAGTTTTAGTTTTAGTTTTAGTTTTAGTTTTAGTTTTAGTTTTAGTTTTAGTTTTAGTTTTAGTTTTAGTTTTAGTTTTAGTTTTAGTTTTAGTTTTAGTTTTAGTTTTAGTTTTAGTTTTAGTTTTAGTTTTAGTTTTAGTTTTAGTTTTAGTTTTAGTTTTAGTTTTAGTTTTAGTTTTAGTTTTAGTTTTAGTTTTAGTTTTAGTTTTAGTTTTAGTTTTAGTTTTAGTTTTAGTTTTAGTTTTAGTTTTAGTTTTAGTTTTAGTTTTAGTTTTAGTTTTAGTTTTAGTTTTAGTTTTAGTTTTAGTTTTAGTTTTAGTTTTAGTTTTAGTTTTAGTTTTAGTTTTAGTTTTAGTTTTAGTTTTAGTTTTAGTTTTAGTTTTAGTTTTAGTTTTAGTTTTAGTTTTAGTTTTAGTTTTAGTTTTAGTTTTAGTTTTAGTTTTAGTTTTAGTTTTAGTTTTAGTTTTAGTTTTAGTTTTAGTTTTAGTTTTAGTTTTAGTTTTAGTTTTAGTTTTAGTTTTAGTTTTAGTTTTAGTTTTAGTTTTAGTTTTAGTTTTAGTTTTAGTTTTAGTTTTAGTTTTAGTTTTAGTTTTAGTTTTAGTTTTAGTTTTAGTTTTAGTTTTAGTTTTAGTTTTAGTTTTAGTTTTAGTTTTAGTTTTAGTTTTAGTTTTAGTTTTAGTTTTAGTTTTAGTTTTAGTTTTAGTTTTAGTTTTAGTTTTAGTTTTAGTTTTAGTTTTAGTTTTAGTTTTAGTTTTAGTTTTAGTTTTAGTTTTAGTTTTAGTTTTAGTTTTAGTTTTAGTTTTAGTTTTAGTTTTAGTTTTAGTTTTAGTTTTAGTTTTAGTTTTAGTTTTAGTTTTAGTTTTAGTTTTAGTTTTAGTTTTAGTTTTAGTTTTAGTTTTAGTTTTAGTTTTAGTTTTAGTTTTAGTTTTAGTTTTAGTTTTAGTTTTAGTTTTAGTTTTAGTTTTAGTTTTAGTTTTAGTTTTAGTTTTAGTTTTAGTTTTAGTTTTAGTTTTAGTTTTAGTTTTAGTTTTAGTTTTAGTTTTAGTTTTAGTTTTAGTTTTAGTTTTAGTTTTAGTTTTAGTTTTAGTTTTAGTTTTAGTTTTAGTTTTAGTTTTAGTTTTAGTTTTAGTTTTAGTTTTAGTTTTAGTTTTAGTTTTAGTTTTAGTTTTAGTTTTAGTTTTAGTTTTAGTTTTAGTTTTAGTTTTAGTTTTAGTTTTAGTTTTAGTTTTAGTTTTAGTTTTAGTTTTAGTTTTAGTTTTAGTTTTAGTTTTAGTTTTAGTTTTAGTTTTAGTTTTAGTTTTAGTTTTAGTTTTAGTTTTAGTTTTAGTTTTAGTTTTAGTTTTAGTTTTAGTTTTAGTTTTAGTTTTAGTTTTAGTTTTAGTTTTAGTTTTAGTTTTAGTTTTAGTTTTAGTTTTAGTTTTAGTTTTAGTTTTAGTTTTAGTTTTAGTTTTAGTTTTAGTTTTAGTTTTAGTTTTAGTTTTAGTTTTAGTTTTAGTTTTAGTTTTAGTTTTAGTTTTAGTTTTAGTTTTAGTTTTAGTTTTAGTTTTAGTTTTAGTTTTAGTTTTAGTTTTAGTTTTAGTTTTAGTTTTAGTTTTAGTTTTAGTTTTAGTTTTAGTTTTAGTTTTAGTTTTAGTTTTAGTTTTAGTTTTAGTTTTAGTTTTAGTTTTAGTTTTAGTTTTAGTTTTAGTTTTAGTTTTAGTTTTAGTTTTAGTTTTAGTTTTAGTTTTAGTTTTAGTTTTAGTTTTAGTTTTAGTTTTAGTTTTAGTTTTAGTTTTAGTTTTAGTTTTAGTTTTAGTTTTAGTTTTAGTTTTAGTTTTAGTTTTAGTTTTAGTTTTAGTTTTAGTTTTAGTTTTAGTTTTAGTTTTAGTTTTAGTTTTAGTTTTAGTTTTAGTTTTAGTTTTAGTTTTAGTTTTAGTTTTAGTTTTAGTTTTAGTTTTAGTTTTAGTTTTAGTTTTAGTTTTAGTTTTAGTTTTAGTTTTAGTTTTAGTTTTAGTTTTAGTTTTAGTTTTAGTTTTAGTTTTAGTTTTAGTTTTAGTTTTAGTTTTAGTTTTAGTTTTAGTTTTAGTTTTAGTTTTAGTTTTAGTTTTAGTTTTAGTTTTAGTTTTAGTTTTAGTTTTAGTTTTAGTTTTAGTTTTAGTTTTAGTTTTAGTTTTAGTTTTAGTTTTTGTTTTTGTTTTAGTTTAATTTAATTTTTTTTTAAATCATTTTATCATTTTTAACTTACGCTGACTGTATATCCCAAGATAAGTTTGTTCCCAACTTAAAAGCCTTGCAAACAAAAAAAAAATCACCAAAATGTCTGTTAACAAAATATAAAATGAAACCACCTACCTGTAAAATACTTCAGCCAAATTTTTCTGGATGTTATCTCAGGAGAATTTATGATTTTTTCTTTTTGTTGAGTCCTGCCTTTCTTCCTGGAATAAAAAAATAAGCTGCAAAACAATTTTTTTTTTTGTTGAGTGTTGAGATTTTATATTTTTTTTTTTCAGTTGGGACTTACTTTGAGCCCACATCACCAAAGGAAAATAAAATATTTCTAAATTAGGAAAAAAAATTAATATGAAATTCTTAAACTTTATTAAAAAAAGGAATATTTCAGGATAAATTGCTTGAGCTTGGTTATAAGCAGAAGGACTAGAAAAAATTATATAATTGGACAATAAAAATGCAATATTAGAATTTTCTCATGGAGAAATTTAAAAAAATATTTTATATTCTGTCACTGCATCATTATAAACTTTAAAAACCTATGGACTCTTGTTTTTGGTGGTTAAAGTTTTTTGGTCGCTTTGAAAGAAATTGAGAAAAAGGTATAGAAAAATTAAAAAAGGAATTTTATATTAAATGAGAAGGTATCACAAAGCCCAAAGGTTTCTTTGTATCGAAAGAGCTTGAAAGATGCCTCTGGGGCTTTGATGCTGTAGTCTGTCGAAACTATTTTATCAAAGGATTATATCCTTAAATTATAAACAGACTGGGAGCGTGAGGTTAGGAGGAGTCCATGGAATAAGCGCTTACATTTTATCTGATTTTTTATTAGAGGCTTAAAATACGTTTTGAAAGTAATCTTATCCACAATTTATCCTAAAGCCGTTTTGATTCCATTTCAATTAATTAACACCTTATTATTTTAACAACTCATTTCATAACAAATAACAACCGATGATGACAGGAAAAACCTCTCAATTATTTTTTCGAGCACACCTGTGGCCCAAGCATTTCACCTCCATCTGTGTGCGCTCTCGAAAGAATCTCAAAGTTCTCAAAGAAAAGTTCTTTTCGATAGCTCCTCAGAAGCATCAACTTTAATTAAATTGAACATCTATCTTCTAGATATTATGTCAGAATAATCGAAAAGTTTTCATTCAACACGATGCAATATGGGGTTCATTTCTCCTGTAAGCTGTAAGGCAGTGTGGCAGCGTTGCACCACCATCTTATATCTCCCACTATATATTTTGGCGAAAGAAGTGATGGTCAGTAGATTTGGGTTATGGCTATAGGGCTATGCAGTTCTGTGAAATAATTGGGTGGTTTTGGAGATTTATGGTTTCTTGAAGGCGATGTATTTTTTTTTCTGTGGACAGCCGGTGTCGATGTTATTAAAATGGCATTGTAATGGAACTAAAATCATTTCGAATTTTCAGTGTTTATTATATCTGAATTTTTAGGAAATGATTCTTTTTCTCAGGAGTAGGTTCAAAGGGTTTCTGCTGAATGTGATGAGTCTGAAAAATTCCTGATTTATACTCTAGGTACTATTTTAAGTTGTGGATTCGTAAAAGAAATCGATCTCGACATATTATTTAGAGGGTCGTTTTAAGTTGATTTTTTGACTTCGATATGATTTTTTTTTTAATAAAACAACCTAAAAATGCGTAGAAAATGTGTAAATTGCGGCAAAACCGTAAACCAAAATAAAAGTATGAAAGTTACAAATTTCTAACTGTAATTGTGGAGATAAAAAATTGCAAAAATCAATTATAGTTTCATCATCATCATCGGCTCGATAACCGGTGTCCGGTCCTGGCCTCCTTTAACAAGTCTCTCCACCTATCCCGATCTCGAGCCGAGGCCATCCCGTTACGCACCCCAAGGCTTCAGGCGTCCTGGTCTACGCCATCTCTCCCAGCGCAAGCATGATCTACCATGCTGCCGTCTACCATAGAAAATACCACAAAGGACTTTCTGGGCAGGTTCCTCTTTACTCATGCGAGCTAGGTGCCCTGCTCACTGCCCGGAGTCTACCGAGCTTAATTTTTGTTACTATGTCTGCTTCAATGTAGATTGCGTACAATTCATGATTTTACCGTCTCCGGAATCGTCCTTCCTCACATATGGGGCCAAACAATTCTCTTCAAGACTTTTCTCTCGAACGTGGCTAAGAGGTCGGAGTGCCTTTTGCTAAGCACCCAAGTCTCGGATCCATACGTGAGTACTGGCAGGACCTTGGTCCTGTACAGCAGCAGTTTTGAAGTTATGGTGAGATTGCTGGATTTGAAGAGCTTTGACAGACTGTAGTAAGCTCTGTTGGAATTGAACAGCCGCCCGCGTATTTCTTCTTCTGTATTGTTGTCGGCTTCTACTATTGACCCAAGGTATTTGAAGGATTGCACAACTTCAAATTCGTGCTCCGCTACCTTGATTGCTTGACCAACTGTTATAGTTTGGCAAAGTAAAAGTGAGCCAAAGTAAATAAAAGGCAATGGATCGCATAAACTTGTTAATATTTTAAAGTTCTTTAGAATAAACAAAAAAAATTAGAAATACAAAAAAAGTCAATAAAAACGAATATAAAAATGCATAAAATTCATTATTTGATTATGTATCATCTTAATAGAAACTTTGAAAAAACAAAAATCAAAAATTGTTGGAACCGTTTTTCAAAAAAATAATTTTTATATTCATTTTCTATTTAAAAAAAATGGTATGGAAGTTCTTAGTATTTAATAACATACTCTTAAAAACCAAATTTCCAAAAAAAATATTTGTTGTTGTGGAAAATTTTATTTAAAAAAAAATTTTAATTTATTTTTCAAAAATCCAAAACATATTTTTTGATAATCTGATTTATATAAATTTGTATAGCAATTCGTGAAATAGTTTATGAAAAATATTTGATTTTAAGGCAGGTACCGTTATTAACGGTTTTTTGAAAAATATTTTTAAGATATATATATATGTTTTATCTTAATGGTTAAATAGCAGGTACCGTTATTTTTGGAGCTATTTTTTTTATTTCCCTTTTAGGGGACCTTCCTAAAAAAGTTATTTGAGGTACCTACATAAAGACAGAATCGCGGGACTCAATTTTTCCACGATTGAAAGTAAAAACCGTGAGTTTTTAAAATAATATGCACAACTAAAGAATACAAAAAAAAAAAAAAATATGTATATTTAATGGTAGCCTAGACTAATTATATAAATTTGAAATTTTTGAAAACGGGTTTCTAAAATTAATTTTTGTTCAAATTTTTCAAAGATAATATACCTTTTACCTACTACACTTCAAAAATGTATATCAAGTCGTTTTTGAAATACTTAATTTTCCATAAATTATTTCATTTACCTATATTTTTTTCAAAAATTCAAGTATTAATTTTTTTTTTAAATCTTCGATGCTAATATAAAAATTTATATCAATCAGATGAACCGTTTTTGAGAAAATTCAAGAACCAATCAAGGGTAGGTAACGGTACCTCCCATACGTTGAAATTTTTTTTTTTTTTTCATTTAAAGTGAGCCAAAATTTATTTTGAAAGTCTTTTCCAAGAAAAAGCGGATTTTCAAAAACCCAAAAATAATTGTGGGTTTATTAAGTACCGTCTTAGAAAAATTAAAAAAAATTATACACCTAGTTTCAAGAAAATCAGTCCACCTGTTTAGGCTGTAGCTCAACTGACAGACAGAATTGCGACCCACTTTCTTACTCCTTTTACGTTTTTATTAAATTTTGACGACAAATATCATTTTCCAAGCAATTCCAAAACCTTCACAAAATAAAAATGAAGGTGGTGACGTGGTTTTTGGCGTACCTTCATAAACTCATTCGTCATTCTGGGCAACATGTGATTTATAAGGCGATGATGTTATACACCCTGTAAAATTGGATTTTTGGATTTACTCACTTTAACCTTGAAATTTTATTGATCTTCTTCCGATAGATTCTTTCTCAGTTCTACTCTTTTTTTTTTAAATAAAATTAAGGAATTCAGAATTTAGGATCTCGAATTATGCAAAACAACCTGATGCCAGCAATTTCGAAAAAAAAAACCCAATTTACAGGCAACCTAAATATTAATGAATTCTTCCAAAGGTATTCTTCTATACAGCATCACCTGTCACCAAAACAATCCACAGAGGTACCTCTATCCCAAAAACACCCCTTAAATTTTTTGCATAAATTTACATTTTTTATGTCTTCTATCCATCTAACAACTTTATCCCCACCCGAAAAAATAAAATAGGAACTCACATCTCCTGAGAAATTCATGGAAAATTTAATTTCACTTATGTCATCGTTGCTATATAGCGATAGCGGTTGGTGGAGCTTTCTGTGGTCAGTTGTCACATGCTGTAGCCATTTTTAAAAGAAATCTTACCCATCAGAGAATAACTCAATGGAAAACTGTGAAAATTTCCGTCATCTCCCCGAAAACAACGGAAAAAAAAATGGAAACACAAAATGGCCAACCCGATAAGGACTTTCAGAATAATTTATGAATAATGAAACCATTTTACCTTGGTTTTTTTTTTTTTTTTTGTCACACATAGATTTATGAAAGCGAAGCAGAAATCACTGGAAAACTGTCCAGTTTCGTCGTCGGTCGTCCGTCTGAACTACATATAAAGGGACGTTTCTGTGCGCTTTAAACCGATTCCAGCAAAGTGTGCACAATTTTTTGAAGCTAGGTGCTTAGTTTCTATACACTCTATTACAACAACACCAAAAAAAAAAACCTTCCACCATTTCTGCCGCATTATACCGCATCGTGTATCCTTAATCCGATTGAATGGCTCGCTGAACAAATTATCCTGATATGTGAGCCATGGCAAGAGGGAGATGTTGCGATAACACAAATGGTGGGTTTGGGCGACAGAATAAAGCAAAGCTTCCCTCGAAGGAAGCAAGAAAGCAAGCAAGCATTCCTTTCCGCATGACTGGCAAGTGCGCGAAGCTTCAACGCTATACGATTAAAGCACTGACAGCTTAAGGATATATCCTTGCTGCCCACTTTCCAAACACACAAGCCAACCGCTGCGCCACACAGCACTTAAAAAATACATTATATAGGATTGGAGATGAAAATTCAAGAAAAACTCCACAAAAATTGCTTTTAAACGACTAAAACGGGAGGGGGCATTTTATTTATATTACACAGCTTCTTCTACACGACTTTAAAGACTTTTGACAGTCTTACAACAAAAGGGGTGAAGATGTATATCTGAGGGGAGCAACAGCAGCTGAAGGGTAGGCATATGAGGCAGCATAGGCAGCTGGAGCGGTATAAGCTGCAAAGGGTGCTGCTGATGGAGCATAGGCTAACCTAGCAGCTGGGGTGGCGGCGGCAGTGTAGGCGAAGGGAGCAGTCCTGTAGGCAGCTAAGCCAGCTGGTGTGGCAATAGCTTGAGGAGCGTAAGCATATGGAGCTGACAAAAGAGCAGCATTGTAGTTGTTCTGGATATCAATGCGGCTGCTGCCGCCTGGAGCAATCAATGATCCGCTGTAAGCCAATGGAGCAGGGTAAGCCAATGGAGCGGAGTAAGCAGCAAGTGGTGCTGAGTATGCTGCCGTCAGAGGGGCTGAGTAAGCAGCTGCGATTGGAGCAGCAGCTAATGGTGCAAGAACTCCGGGCTTGGCAGCAGCGCAGGCAACAACAGCAAACAGAACAATGATCTGAAAAATCAGAAGGATTAATTTTGATAAAGGACGAGCAACAAAATTCAGCATTAACTTACGATTTTGGCCATTTTGTTTAGGTTTTGGTTTTTTTTTAGGTTTGGCAGATTGTGTCCGTTGATGGAAAGAGCTGTGCTTCGAATATGGTTAAGACTGTGATATGTTGGAGCTTTTATATGCGTTAATTTGCACTCACGTTCTTCGCATAAGTTGGCTTATGCATATAGCTTGTGTGTGGGCAAATTTGCATAAAGTGGAAGTGGATGAATGGATGATGATGGAGGAGGAATGCATTTGGTGGCTTACATTCAAATGTTTATGTGAATTGGTCAACATTACCTATAGAATAAATTTGAATTGTTTTGGTTTATTTTTTGGATGAGTTTCAAGGATTTGCTTGTTTTTCGTAGTTGATGGTGTTGCATAAGCTATTTAATTAGAGCAGCAGCCAAGATTGTTTACATTGTTTTTTTTTTCAATTAATTTATTACAAAGTTAATTGTTCGGTTAGTACCTATGTGGAATTTTTTGGAACGTTGTTACGGGAAGGCTAATCTATTATTAGAAAGTATAGAAATTTGAGCTTTCAAATAATTTTTAAACATACATATGTGTTTTCTAAATCTCTAATCCGATTTGAGAAATTTGTGAAATTGACAACTGTTTGACAGAGGAAAACGTTAAGATACAATTCATAGGCAATCAAACCTTAAGTCCTAAATTTGAAGAAAATCTCGACTATTTTTATGCAAAAAATCGAACTCGAGATATTAATCAGACCTAACATTACGATGATAGAGAACGCGAAAAAAGTGGGTCCTACAATTCTGTCTGTCTGTCTGTCTGTCTGTCTGTCCGTCTGTCTGTACCTCGACCTACAGCCTAAACTACTGAAGCGATTTTCTTCAAACTTTGGACATAAGGTTTTGGGGAGATTGGCTATGGGGAAAATAAATTTTTTTTTAGCTCCAAAAATAACGGTACATGCTGCTCAAGTAGCATATACAGGTCTAGAGTTATTGCTTCGGCGATTACCTTTTAAACGATAACAAAGGTATGGGTAGTTCAATTTATTGTTCTCCCAGAAGGGTATATGATAACCAAGGTCATATTACCCGAAAAAGTCAATTTAGTTTGTTTCTATATCCGACTACCCCAATGGTGCACGGGGTGAATGATTCATTTATTTTGGCAATAGATATTGGTAAAGTCTATCTGGCCATGATGGACTTTGCGGTAACCCATCAAACGAAATTTGGCTTAACATGGGAAGGAAGCCAGGGGTGAAAGGTGTGTAAAACGCCATTTACCTTGGGATCCCAGTTGATACTGGTTTCCGAAAAAAGGGTAAGCTGGTAACTCAGCGGTCGTACCCGAAAAAACCAATTTGTAAATAAAGCCTAACTCTAAACCTAACACACTTAGAGCAATGGTCTCTTCATAAGTAAGAAGGGTTGCAGTTGGTATAAAAATGCACGAAAGTGTAGTTATACTGAGGTAGAAGCTTGCTTCAAACTGCGACCATTCTAGATTAAAATGGTACTGCGGGGAGGAGAAGTTAGCCCCACCAGATGGGCTGTAAAAATTTGAAAGCCAAACCAGCCAATCCCTTGGGAATGGTGGTAACCTAGCCTATAAGCAATAAGGTTACTTGGGAAGCAGTCCGCTGGTGCTTCCTCATTGCGGTCGGACTCGCAGGGGCTGCGGTTTCATAAAGCAATAAAAAAGAGATGCGAAGATAAATATTGGCCTGATTTTGCCATTGAGATCAGGAAAAATAAGTTAGGATGGCAATAACTAACTCATTCCGTGATTAATGGAATTCATTAATCCCCGATTGTTCTAATGGGTGAACACGTGATGTAAACCAAAAGGTAGGAAATCACGTTAAGCACACACATAAGTTCTGTATACAGTATACTTGACATAGAACCGGATTTTAGGTTTTCGGATTTCTCGTAAGCTATGGGACGGATTTCGATGAAAATTTTTCTAAATGAGGTCCTATATAAAATTTTCAAAAAATAGTTTTTGTATTTAAAAAAAAATCGAATTTTTTTTTGAAAACTCAATCCATATTTTGAAAACTAATAAATATATTTTTTTTAATTAGGTTTTAAGTGTATGTTAACAAATACTAAAAGTGTGCATACCAACTTTTTTTTTATAAAAATATTTTAAAAATTATTTTATATAAAATATAATTTTTTGAAAAAACAGCTGAAATTTTTTTTCAAAAATTTGTATTTTTACTTGTGACTATAATCGATAGTAGGTAGTCGGGTAATATTGTATTTTTTGATTTGACTTTAAAACCAAGATGTTATCGCACATAGGAGCAAATACGTGCGACCCAGTCGTGCATTTTATTTTTTCTTGTCAAAATGATGAGATAATTTAATTTTTACACGGTTTAAAATCCTATAGGGTCCGTCAGTTTCCCCTTGCGGGACACAGAGCTTCTACTACTCCACTGCGCCATCGTGTACGATTCTTGGAAATGCATTTCAGCTCTCTCTAGCTTCCCCCTAATTGTGCTGATATCTCTTCTACCGTTCTTCGCATCTACGTCAGTTCACTTGTCTGCCTGCCGGTGTGAAAGGAATCATTGCATCGCTTGACTCACTCGTTACCCTTTCGAAGCGTTTGGGCAATCCACTGCCACTTACGTCTTCGTATGATAGAGTCAATGGGTTCCTGTTCATCATGAGAGACACGATTTAGCTGCACTCGTGAAGAAACACGGATTCAACATTGCAGTGGAACAGCTGTAGCTCGGTTTTTTAAGGTTATAGAGTTGATTCTCCATAGACTTTGCTTTACGGATCCCGATCGGCTGTAAATATATAGTTCAGTTCTGCTTTCAGTAGACACAATACTTCCAAAATATTCAAAATTGTCTTCTACCTCTACGTGTTTTCCAGAAACATCGAGGAGGAAGTTCCTGATTCTGAGCAATTTTTTGTTGTCAAATTTTTTTTAAGACGAAAATTTTCGCGAATATTTGTTAAGTTTCAAATAAAAATCTCTCCCTTGTCAGACAGATTTTGAGGATGTTCGAAAGAAGTAAAAATGTTTCTTAACAAAAAAAAAAAGTGCGTATACGCCCAAGTGCACCAGCGCCGAATGAACATAGTGTACCCAAAAGACTTAAAATTCAAAATTTCCTCAAACTAAAGAAAAGTTTAATAATAATATCATTTTTAACATAACCATTAGCACAAAGGATTTGCATCAGAAAAAAAAACCATTAACAATCGTTCTTAATTCCTTAAGTTTTTTTTTTAATTGATTTAAATAATTTCCTCGTTTTAATATGTAATACATTTCTGTATACCAAGGTTGTCTCTGATGGGTCTTAATGATTCAATTAAACTTTCAGAGCAAAGATTTTGTCGCAATTCAACCTAAAGCATTATCATTCCCATCCCTTTGTTAACCGCACCAAAACCCAACCCAACCATCATCATCATCTCGGGGGCTTCGCGCCATATAATATAAATTGTGCGGGCCACCATTTCTTCATATCAATTTCTCTGGCTAAAAAGCTTTTCCACAGTATACAGAGCAATGTGAAACACAGTGTGGCAATTATGCGCGTCGTCGTCGTTCTCCAATTGAAATTTAGCAAAAGGACTCAACTCTCAACTGATGTCGAGGTCGAACTGTGTGACTCTGTGGCCAACCTTGATGATGGGATTTTATCTTGCAACAATGTCATCCACAGCTGTTCCAGCTGCTATGGTGTGTTGTTGTTGTTGCTGTTGCTTCTACCATCATCATCATCATCATCGTTGAAAATTATAATTATTATTGCACAATGTGCGACTGAACTTTCCCAGCTACGTCTATACTATATAAACGGAAATTACTGATGGCCTTCCCCTTAGCCCTTTGAATATATAGTCCCAGTCCCAAAGTATTGCAATAAGCTATGTGTAGTCGTAGTGTGTACTATATGTGGCTATGAAATAATTTTCAGCTTTTCATTTGTGGAATTTTAATGAGATTGCACTTTGCGGTGCATTTTGATTCGATATAAACACACGCACAAATCTGTAGCTTTTAATAAGCTAAAAGGTTTAACCCGCATACATACATATATAATATGTGGACCATCAGGTGTATTGTTTATTGGTCAAAGGGTAAATTAAATGAAGCTTTTCTTTAACAATACTCATGGACATTTGATTAAAAAGACAAAAAGTGTGTAATGTGAATTGTTAAGTTATTATAGGTAAAGGGTGTCTCAGTAATAACCATGATACAAAAAAAAATTTATAGAGTTGACGAAAAAAAGTGAATTTTTCATTTGAGTGGAATGCAATTTTTTCAATCTGAAAATAACGGTTATTGATTAAAAAAAACTGGTTCAAAGTTTGTCCAAATTTAAAAAAAAAAACAGCTGTTTCTCCCAAAAAACGTTATGATCCGATGTGAGCAAGTACTATATTCCTAGAGGTCATATACCCATATTCAGTTTTGACCATGATAACTGGGACACCCTGTATACTATACTTGGTGTTCTGTGAGTTTTAAATTTAATAAAAGATTTTATTTGAAATAATCCTCTTTAAAGCTGTCTATGATGCATACTGTTTACCCTGTGGTGCGTTGTTATCTGGAGTTACAATTAGAGCTATTGATTTCGACCGGGTACCCAGTACACTGAACGGGTACTCGAGTACCCGGGTAACCAAATTTCCGGGTATTTAACATTTTTTGTAGAAAATGTTTCGGGTACCTTGGTAGCCGACACCTTGCCGGTCATTGTACTGGGTACCCGGTCAGTGTATGAGGTACCCGAGTATCAAGAGCTCTAGTTACAATTAAAATTCTGGTATTTTCGTATGAGTTGAGAGGAAGAAGTAGCCAAAAATCCCTTCGTTCCCTTACTGCATATATTTGTGAAATCATAAGTTTGGTAATCATTACATTTTGAAATTTATACTGCGTACATAAGCTCATTAGCAGTGATGTAGCCAGTTATAATTAATTCAGTGGACTCATTACAGATGGGAGACCTCAGACTTATGGTTCTCATCACCAAACTTATTGTTAAGTGAGTGGATTGTTGAGTGGATATTCAAAACGAATCGACCACAAAAATATTGGGATTCCTCAAGAAAATTGCATATTGTATTGCTTGTTTTCGACAGGCAACCACAAGATCTGATAGGGGTTGCTTTTAGCCAACTAGGAGTTCCGGAAGTCTACGTGTTGATGACCATGGATATGTAAGATCGTAGAGTAGCTGTGCAGCAGGTAAGCGTCTTGAGTCCTTTGCTCTTTATTACAGTCCTTCGCTTTCTACTTGACGGTAAGGTGACGGACCCCAAAGTGAATCAGTTCTTCTTTGCGGGCAATGCTGGAGCCATCATAAATGAAGAAGAAGAAACACTTCCCTAAATTAATTAATTAGCAGTGGTATCAGTAATATCAAAGTAACAGTAACTATTTGCTCCAATAATAAATAGCATGGAGAGTTTTTGCTTCGATAAGACCAATAAGGTAGCTGTTGGTAGATAGATTTCTCTGGTGACCTTAAAAAACTTTCTGAAAATAATATCAAAAAATTGATTTCTAGTCTAAGTGCAACAAAGTGGCTCTGAGAGTAATCTAAGCGACTTCTGTAACTTATTCTTCTCTACCTTAAGATCGCAAGGTTGTGAACTTCGGGCAGAGGGGAGCTGATTAACCTCATGAGTTAAATAAAAAAGGAGTAGAATAAGTGGATGAATAAATTCAGTGAACGTTGCTGGTTTTAAAATAGACAATGGATTGGCCACAAATTGTCAGTAGCAAATAACGGCAATATGGTCACAGTTTAACATGCTTGTATTCGGTATATAAAATGATGTGATAATTTCAGTATTTATTTGGATTGCTTAAGACTCTTAAATAGATAATGTACTGACTACATAATAACTCTTTTTTCAATTTATTTGCAATGACTCAGTACATGGTGGTAGTAAAACAAAGTAATTAACTTTTAGTGATGATTACAGCTTTTATTACAGATTAAGTATATTGACTACATTTATATCTGTCTATAAAAAAAATGTATTGACGTCATGACGCTTCAAAAAGATTATGTACTGACTACATTATCATCTGCAAACGGTTTGTTAAAACTGAAAAGGTAAAATTTGATTCACTCAGTACATGTTGATAGTAAGTTTTCATCGGTAAATAAATAAGAATGCAACCAGTTACAGTTACAACCAGATGACCGGGTGGGTTGTGTACTTGGTTGGTGTACTCCGACAAGCTTAAATTAAGCCTATCCTAATCATTGTAGCGTGTTCCAAACGGAAATTCTAGCGATCAAAAAAGATCTGTCTTAGCTTAAAGAAAACGTGATATCAACCACTGATATCCGCATTTTCTCCAACAGCCAAGCTGCCATTAAATCTCTTGACTCTGTCTTTATAAACTCATTGACAGCCCTCTACTGCTGATCATCTCTCGTGAAGATAGCGCATCAGTTTAACATTCACCTTTGCTGGGTGCCGGGCCACAGGCCCACAGGAACATTAAAGGCAATTGTATGACTGATGAACTCGCTAGAAATGGAACCATCCTACCAATCGCACCATGTATGGCAAATATTGGTATACCTCACGTTAGATTTAAACTTATGCTGGTGCAAGATGCCATTAGGTTAACAAACCTTAGATGGAACACCATCACCACTTGTGTGGCGACAAAGCAGATCTGGACAGTGTTAAATCTGAGTCGATCTAGATGCTTGTTGTTCCTAAATAGCTCGCAAATTAGCTCCGTAATTGGTATCATTACAGTCTAATTGGGAAGCACGCAGCAAGGCTGGGTGTCTTCTCTAACGACTTCTGCAAAAGCTGCATGGATGAAGAGGATAGGAAGAAACAACTACTCATCTTCTCTGTACATGTCCATCTCTATCCCAAAGACGTAGGCTTCACCTGGTAAAATACTTTTTCAAATCCCAGTAACCTAACCAGTTACATAGAGCTTTAGATTCTATATAAATTTTACTACAAAGAACCCTACAGAAACATTTCTATACTCAGTTCAAAGATTATTCCTCAGTGTAGGAATAAAGGTACTTCCTACTTAACGTGTCAAAAATACTCATCTTCTTTCGTCTTCGCAGAAGACCCCTTCATTTTTCTTCAAAGCAATTTCCGAATTCCTTCGATCAACGTTGAAAAGCAAAAAAAAATACCAAAGAAATTTATAATATATAAAAAATTCGCAAAACTATTTGAGCACTTACGTTTGCTAGTCAGAGGACAACAAAAAAAATCCTATATTTTGCGCCAATAAATGTTGAACATTTAAAATATAGTTTTCACAGCTATAGACGACGAAAAAAAAATTACCCGGAAATCCTTCGCTTGGCATTTGAAATATGTTCAAAGTGCACTTGCCGAGCTATCATAATTTATTTTGAAGCTGCAAACATGTTTCCCCATCGCCTTCACACCAAAAGTTTCGGTACCATGAATCTTTTAGCTTAGAACAATGAAGTTAGTTCATAATTCTTTATGGCTTTCACGCTCCCAATTTCGAAGTATGAAAAAGAATAGGACAAGAGGTAGTAGGTTAGCTACCTCTATTACTCTCGAAGATGGTACAAAAAAAAAACTTCCAGTGAATCCTCGGTAATTTTTCACTTTTGCTGGAACACCCAGGAATAAGGGTATCTATACAAAAGTATCCAGAGTTAAGTGTTTGCCAACGCTTCATGCCTCTTAGATTAATGTTAAATGAACGTGTGAAAGATTTTTTTTGTCTTCTTATTATGAACACGAAAATTTAAATTAAAGGTTTTTTTTTTATAAAAATATATTACAAGTTATTCGTTTACAGTTTCAAGGATTCGTTAGAAGAAAAACGAGAAGATACAGATTTTTGAAGTGAATTCCCTTGATCGATATTCTAAAAAATGTAATTGATGCAGAAAGGTGTGCATCATAATTTTACTTTTGTTCCTTTGTGTAACTGTAAATCTCAAGGAAAATGTATTTTCCCCAATCATCTACTTCTATGAGTATTTTCAATTTCTCTTCCTCGAAACATCTCAATATGTAGAAATGTTTTTTTTTTTATTTTCATCCTCCAAAGTTTCACATTGAATATATTGTGTGATTATTTGATTTTATTTCAATCGGGATCGACGAAATAGGATATCCTCTATTAAATCAGATTCGAATGGATTCGAATCAAATATAAAATTCTTCTATTTTTTTGTTGTAAGGATATACAAGTATCCTTTTATGGTGCATGTGTGTAAGATAAGTTTTTCCTTTCAGAGCTGACGGGGGACACACAAAAAAAAGAAAGAGGAAGCAATTCTTTAATGCATTATGCATGAAGGAAATTGTGACACATTGGCAATGGCAAAGTTTCTGTTTCTGTTTCATTTTTTTGTTAAATTAAATAAGAGCTGATCTATGTATGTGTATAAGGACGATGGAATATAAAAGATAATTCAAATCCACAGAGAAACTGAATTAAATCGAAGAACAAAGTCTAAGCTTCTTTTAACATTAGGTACATATGTAAATATATGGAAAATAAAAAAAATGGAATAATTTGGATTTATTTTTTAATGCAAATGAGGTAATTTTTTTTTTTTTGATTTCTATGAATCGTTTTGAGGTAGAAAAGCCACGAATGGTATAATTAAGGGAGGTGTATTTGATTTGCATGAGGTAGGTTCAATCAAGACAATTTAGGAAGAAGAAGAAAAAAAGAAATTAATCTAAATGGAAAAAGTAATTATTAAAAAATAAACGACAACACAAGTAATGTCATGCTATTGTTTCTCTTGAAGTACTTCCATCCTTAAATTCGCGTAAATTTTGTTGTTCAAATTGATGTTTTTTAAAACTTTAGATTTGTCGTAAAAAAGGCTTTTGGAAGCATATGTATGTGATGGGGCAGTTTGGATTTTTTACTGAATCCAAATCTGATACTTTCCAAAAAAAAATTCGCGAATCCGGTATTTTTGTGTAAAAGAAATTAATTTGATTCCACTAAAAAAAATAAATTTTCAGAAAAATGGCAACACTACCAAATATTCCAATATAATGTCTAATTTATATTTACACAGGGTTTTCCAATAAGAGCTGTTATTTTGATATCGAAAGAAAAATTTCATTTTTTGAGATAAAATATCGGATGTTTACTTTAATTCAAACCTCCGCCAAATGGCCGCCACGGCTACACTTACACAGCAATATCTTTTTCATGAAATTTTCAATCACCAAATTGCAAGTGGCTGCTGTATGCCCTCAATAGCTTCATGAATCAATCTTTGAGGTCTTTAATGGACGCTAGGCTGTTAGCTTAGACCTTATTTTTCACGTGGCCCCAAAGGAAGAAGTCGCAAGGTAATAAGTCACAAGATCTTGGTGGCCTCTTCGAGAGATAACTCGGTCCGGCAACTTTTTCCGTAAAAGATCTATGGTTTTGTTGCTTCTTTAGCACGAAACGCCCACGCCGCCCGTCTTGTTGAAATTTTCGCCATTTATACTGAATCTTAATAATTTCTTTGTTGTTGAAGCGTGTATCGTTTAATTTTTATTAATAACATAGTTTCTACAACTATTGAAATAGCAGGTTATTCAAAATAACGCCACAATACTCGTATTTTTAAGTCACGTGTTTTACTTTTACTTGACACTAATTCAGTATTTACAAAATGTACAAAAAATTCCATACTATTACCAATTGCATATTCTTAGCAAGGTGGTAACCCTTATTGAGATTAATGACGCCTGATTTCAACTTATATTTTTTTGTTTTTGTTATGTTAATAGTCGTCATCGTGTTCAATTGGTTAGGAAAACTTTAACGTTTTAGTTTCTACTTTCAAAAAACAAATAAGCATGATTCAAAACAGATCGATAGGTCAAAATAAGAGTCCAAATCAATCCTTTATTCAAAACTAAAGTTTAGTGTTGATACTTTCCAAAAAATATATTTTTTTATTTTTGACTTTAAAAATAATATTAAAATTTTTTTCAAAAACTATAGGATTTGTTCCTTGCTAAGCTCGTTACTTAAAAAACAATACAAAATATAGATCTAGACCAGGTTTTTATATTTTTCAGTGTTGCCACCTTTCAGATTTCTCTCCCGTAAAAAAAAATTTAATTTTTGTTTCTCATCGTTTAAAAAAAAAAACTGAATTCGTTCCCTTCAAGTCTAGATTCTTTAAACGTTACTCGAAGTAACCATTAAATGCAATTTCCACAAAAAAAGTGTATGTTAAAAAATACCTTTTTTCAGTTCCAGTGACAAAAGTCGTTGGTAAATAACTTTACCTTCTCAAGCCATGGATATGAAAATTATTGTTCTACGACAAAAACTTACAAAAGTTTAGATTTTTTTTGCAAGCTTCAGTGCTACCAGCCGCCATTTTGAAAAAAAAGTGACATCTGGTCTACTCGACGCAGAACTGAAAATGTAAAAAATATTGTTACGACTTTAGATTTAAGGTAAAAGTGTTTTGGCATCAAAAAAAGTCGAAAATATCCAATTTAGCTAATTTCACGGCTTTGCATGGAGGTACATAAATTAAGTTGTGTTAAAAGTTGCTTTTTTGTTCGAAATAATTCTTTTTCTGAAGGTTAATTTTTTTCAAAGATTCAAAAAATTCTTTTTTGAATTTCTTTTATGAAAATTTGTCGAGCCGCCAAAGAGAAAATCGAAAACGAAAAGTGAGGTACCATTAAATAACGGTTTTTTGAAAAATATTTTTTGACCAAATAATTTTAATTTTAAAACCACTGAAAAAATTTCATCAAAATAGTTTGAGCCGTTTTTGAGACAAACATGTTTTGCTTGAAGGTGACAAGTACCGTTATTTTTGGCATATGGCAACCACGGCTGGCTCGGAAGTACTTTTTATCTGGAGGTCCCATTTTCGATCACTTTTTCCAACATTTGTGACCATATATCGGCAATAACGCGGCGAATGTTGTTCTCCAATTCACGGATCCGAAACTTGAATCTATGCGGCTACCAAACGTTTTTTCCATAAATCAATTGTTACACAAGCTGTGTGATATGTTTCGCCCTCTTGTTGAAACCACAGCTCCTCCAAATCACGGTTATTCAATTGAGGAACGAAAAAGTCAGTAATCATGACTCTATAGCGGTCACCATTGACTGCAACGTTTTGGGAAGCATCGTTTTTAAGAAATTACGCACCAATGATTCAACTAATCCACAGAGCAGACCAAACAGTCATTTTTTCTGAATGTAACGGTGTCTCAACTTTGAAAAATATCTTCACTCCAAATACGGTAGTTTTGTTTATTGACGCAGCCGATCAACCAAAAGTGAGCTTCATCGCTAAACAAAATTCTCTTATAAAAATCGGGATCGGTATTAATTTGCACAGTTTGGACAAATCACTTAACACCTGTTAAAATGGTCGCCAGTTAAAAAAGTGTTGCCAGCTTAAAGTTCTATACCTCTGCAAAAATACCTCTTTATTTAAATGAACTTCAAAAAGTTATGAACACGTCTATGATCTTCTTTTAAAATTTCATATACTGTCACATAAGATATAAAATTGAATATTAATATTTAAATTTCGTGTCCCTTAAACATTTAAATAACTAAAGGCAATTCAAAATTTATTCCTTAAATATCGAAATACCAAGTAAGTGCGACTCAGTAAAATTTTGTAATACTTCTGCAAAGCTGTTGTTACAAATATTATCGTTCACCATCCAAACACATCAGGGATAGTTAACAGAAGTATCACCTTATCTACTGTAACGTACTTTCCTCCTCATTTCGATTCACAGATGTTTCCGTGTACATTAAGCTTTATCAGAATAAAAAAAAAAACAACAAGTCCTTTATTCCCAAAACGACAAAAATAAAAACAAAATGGAAAATGGAAAATCTCTCCTGATGTTGCAAGCGGATATTAAAATTGCAACAACTGAAGAACTTTGAAGTTTCTTTAGTGTAACGACATCACGTATCCCTTTTAACAGAATAAAAAAAAAAAAAAAAACACCAACCAACGACTAACGACACTGAAACAAAGAAAAAAAAATCCTTACAGGAATAATCCTTTTTTGTTGTTTCATAGAATTCCTTATAACAAAAATAAGTTTGCAAAAATATTAAATTCCACAATAGGTAGATAGATGATAGTGGATACCTGTGAATGCTAGGTACCGATACCTCTAGAAAGGACGAACTGCTTTGGTCAGATTGTGTTTTTTACGAATTAACATTACCAACACTAAAAACAAAAAAAAACACCAGGATTCCATAGAGAGAATATTATAGTTGGGGTAAAATTCGCTAAGACTTGGTAGGTTACCTTTTTAACTGGATATCCCGAAACATGCCAAACTTTTCTCAGAATATGAGAACGATGAAGTTGGGTTTTTTGTTCTTTTTTCGAAGACAATGAATAGCTTTCTGCATGCTTAATTAAGTTTCAAATTTAATAATCCTTCTCTCAGTTCCGGGATATCCTCTTCCCTTCCCTTTACTCTACCGAGCATCCCCCCAAACGAAGAGTAGATAGATGGGAACATCGGTACATGCAATACCGTGCAACATTCCAATCTTGTATGCAAATAGCTGGTAGAAAAGTTTTGTCTACATAGTTTCTCGTGATGGTGATATCGAACAACGGCAGAGATCCCAGCAGATCCCACCTTTGTAGAGTCGTTTACGCACGCACATATACTCGAATCCTTGGATGGATATTCATGAACCAAACTTTTGGTTAGCTCTGGATCTGGATATGGCTCTGGGGAAGGAATGAAAAATATATAGCTCTTCCTCACAGAATAATGTCGCCTTTTTTCCTGCTCTTTTGGCTGCAGAGAATATATGTACACATTTTTTTTTTTGTTTCATTCTCTTAAAAGCAGGAACAGGTATTCTATTAAAATTATTATGTGGAGCTTCCTCTCAGAATATTTTGCAAAGAAACTTTTTGACGCAGAATTGTGTGTCAGTTGGATTCTCAATGGTGCGTGTATCTTTTTTTTTTTTTTGTTCATGAAAGATGAAAGACTGCGAAAAGGGTATAATCGAGTATGAGGCTTTTGTTCTTGGATATTCCATCAGGATATGTGAAGGGATGGAAGGAATTGGAGAGAACTGATGGTACAAGCAGGCTCGTTGGTTTCCTTTAGCCAAAAAACTTTTCCAATTAGTGCGAGGAAAAATTTTCAGGATTGGAGGGATTTTTTTTTTTTTTGTGGTGAGGAAGATTCTTAAAATATGCTTTGAGCTTTATTCTCAAAACCTTCCATAATTAATGGAAGTCATTTTGAATATGGTTTGGATGTGAAGAATGTAAAAACAGTAAAATGAACGACAAGCTCTTTTATGTTTAAGGACACAACGTGGTTAAGTTTATGAAAAATATTACACTCTCAAATGGACCAAGGTGAACCAAAAGTGTAATTTCCTGAAAAATTATGTACCTCATCTATAGTATGTATCCAACAGAGCCTACTATAGTCTGTCAAAGCTCTTCAAATCTCACCATAACTTCAAAACTGCTGCTGTACAGGACCATGGTCCTGCCATTACTCACATATGGATCCGAGATTTGGGTGCTTAGCAAAAGACACTCCAACCTCTTAGCCGCGTTCGAGAGAAAAGTCTTAAGGAGAATTGTTGGCCCCATATGTGAGGAAGGACGATTCCGGAGAAGGTACAATCATGAATTGTACGCAATCTACCTTGAAGCAGACATAGTGACATAAATTAAGCTCGGTAGACTCCGGTGGGCAGTCTACGAGGAACCAGCTCGGAGTCCTTTGTGGTACATTCTATGGTAGACGGCAGCGTGATAGACCATGTTTTGCGCTGGAGAGATGGTGTAAATCAGGACGCCCGAAGCCTTGGAGTGCGCAATTGGATGGCGTCGGCTCGAGACCGGGATAGGTGGAGAGACTTATTGAAGGAGGAGAGCACCGGACCCCGGTTATCGAGCCGATGATGATGATGATAAAAGTATGTATCCTGGAAAGAATAAAAGAATATCTCGAAAGCATACTCCAAGCCGGGGAAGCAGGATTCTGCAACTGGTCGATCCAGTGTGGACCAGGTTAACAAATTGCAGATCATCATCCTTGTTCATCGAATTTCAAAAGGCGTTCAAAAGAGTCAGTAGTGAATGTATGTGGCTTGGATGGGTATCCCAGATTAATTCATTGTAATTATCAAGACTGCATTAAGATGGATCCAAATCACACCTGACGAGTTATCAGAGGAGTTTGGGCTGTATACCAATACTGTTCCTGTTGCGGATTAGTGATGTTCTGCATGCAGCTTTGTCGAGTGGAAAATGGAAGAATTCAGTGAACTCTTCAGTACTCATCCGACGTATGATTTCTTTCTCATAGGATCATGGTTCTCCATCAATTTAAAACAAGGGTGGAGAAGGAATCTCAAGTCGTCGATAAAATTAAAAAGGATTAGTCTTGAACTTCAACAAAAAAGTTTTTTTTTTATGAAAACCAATTTCCCTTTGGTTGTTCCCACAAAACTGTTTTGACAATTTTTTTGACAAATATTTTTTTGAGAACATTGTTTACACATTTTTTAGACAAAATGTTACTGCGCCATTTTTGTCAAATATTTGTTATTTTTTGAAAACTAATTTTTTTTTTACAATTTATTGCTTGACAAATTTCTTTGACAACTTTTTTTTTTTTAATTTTTTTGAACCCTTTTTTATGTTCTTGAGGACAAAAATTATTTCGACAGAACTTTTTTTTCATTTTGACCCATTTGTATTCTTCTTGAATTTTTGAGCTTCTACAGAACTTTTTTTGAAATTTTTTTTTAGAAATATTTTCTAAAGAAATTATTTTTTATCGACAAAATTTATGAGGAACATTTTTTTACAATATTTTATTTAGGTACATTTCAATTCATTTTTTGACCAATTTTTATTTTAGGGGCTCAAAAAAATGTATATAGATTAACTTCTTTTTTATTTTATCAAATCTTTTGTATAAATAACAATCAACATTTTTTTAACACATTTTTTTCTGACAAAATTTAGTTTAAGAAAAAAAGTTTATAGTTAACAATTTTTATGGAAAATTTTTTTTTGAAAATTTTTATTTTGCCATGAATGTTCAATTTTAAAGAAAAAACAACCGGTGTACTTAGTGATTCAAGATGAACTATATTTAATAATGTAAAGTTAGTCTTAACAATGCATAGGATAAATGAAAAAAATAGCAAAGTAATATACATAAGTGTACATGTGTATGTATGTTAAATTGTTAAGTCTGCAAAAGCTTTATAGGGTATTGTAGGAGGTATAAAGTATTTTAAACAATTAGAAAACAAATTATCTCAACACTCCCACTTTTTCAAAAGTTTAAAAAAAAATATTAATTCAAAATTTAATTCAATTATTCAAAATTTATGTTAATCAATTTAATGAAACTATTCCCAACATATATCGGAACCGATGAAACTTATCCTTGGGAAGAGCCTTAGTAAAAATATCGGCTATTTGGTTTTGAGTAGGCACATATTGCAAGTCGAACACCTTTTCTTCATATTTTTCCCGAATAAAATTATAGCGAACATCTATGTGCTTTGTTCGTTTGTGGAATTCTGGGTTTTTTATGAGCCGGATTGCTCCTTGGTTGTCCACAAACAGAACTGGCTTAGCACATTCATCTTTCAGCAAAGCAGACAAAAGTTGTTGAACCCAGACCAGTTCCTTGACCGCCTGACATGCAGCAACGAACTCCGCCTCTGTAGTAGATAAGGCTACGCATTTTTGACTTTGCGAAGCCCAGGTGATGCAGCTTGAACCCATTAAGTAAACAAAACCACTGGTTGAGCGTCTGGTCACAACGTCCCCAGCATAGTCTGCATCACTGAAACAAGATAAGGTGAATTTAGATCTTTTAAATAACATACCAAAATCAGCTGTTCCTTTAACATATCGTAAGATACGTTTCACCATTGACACGTGAACCTGTTTGGGCTTATCCAAGTATCGGCTAACATATCCAATGGCATAAGCAATATCTGGACGCGTCGCTACCATCAGGTACATGAGGCTTCCAACAGCTTGTCGGAAGGGAAACCTCACTTCATCTTCTATTCCTTCCACAGCACCAATTGAATTTATCGAAACATCTGCTGGAGTCGCCACTGGTGCTGCATCATTCATGTCAAATCTTTCAATCAATCTCTTCACATACAGCGACTGGTTTACATGAATCGAACCATCCTGAAGCCTTCTCAGTTCCAATCCCAAAAAATGCCTTGCTGGAAAAACTTTGATTTGAAGATTTGACTTAAGATATTCACAAAGATCGAAGATTTCAGTTTCATTAGTTGAAGCAACGAGTCCGTCATCTATATAAATGGCTAAAATTGTTTTATTTCCATTTCTAATGCTTATAAACACACATGGATCCGCATCGCAAACTGAAAATTGAAAATTATGTAACAATTTCTTGAAGGTCTGGTTCCAGCATCTAGAGGCTTGTTTGAGTCCGTATAGACTCTTTTTTAGTCTGCAAACACGACCAGTCCCATCCTCGTAGCCCTTTGGTTGGCGGACATAAATCTCCTCATCTATACTACCATTTAAAAAGGCCGTTTTGACGTCAAATTGTTTAAGATGCAAATTTTCACAAGCTGCAATTGACAGAATTGCTCTTATTGACGAAAATTTTGCAACAGGACTGAAGGTTTCAAAATAGTCCACACCAAACTGTTGGCTGAAGCCGCGTGCAACTAATCTTGCCTTGAAACGTTTCCCTTCGTTTTCTGTTGCTCCCTTAACCTGATACACCCATTTTGTATCAACCACCTTTCTATCATGTGGTAAGTCTACCAATATCCAGGTATCACTTTCTTGGAGTGAGCTTACTTCCGAATCCATTGCAGCTTTCCATTTTTTATTTTCACTGCAAGTAATTGCATCTTCATAATGAGCAGGATTATATGAATCGGCCAGGAAAGCAAAACCTTCTTCTATACAAGAGTTAGCCTCGCTTTCTTTGTTTTTAGTACTCCTGAGACGCTCGCGCCAATCGTTGGTATACTTCTTTTGGACACCATCAGCTCCAGTGATCTTATTATTTATCTTTGTAGATTTTTCAACACAGCCTCCAGCGATCTTATTTTTCTTGTTTACAGATTTTAAAACACAGACAGCATCTTCGAATACATCATCAGTAATTTTCTCCTCAGCATCATCTTCCCTAGCCGCCACGATCTCAGCTTCCTCCGTCACAGCTCCCTCGGTCTCAGCACAGCCTCCAGCGATCTTATTTTTCTTGTTTACAGATTTTACAACACAGACAGCATCTTCGAATACATCATCAGTAATTTTCTCCTCAGCATCATCTTCCCTAGCTGCCACGATCTCAGCTTCCTCCGTCACAGCTCCCTCGGTCTCAGCTACCTCTGCATCAGCTTTCTCTGCATCAGCTTCCTTTGCATCAACTTCTCGTGCATCAGCTTCCCCTGCATCAGCATCCCTTGTATCAGTTTCATCTGCAACAGCTTCCTCTGTAACAACTTCTCTTTCAGCTTCTTTCCCAGCATAACGCTCAGCATCAACATCATCTATGATTGAGACTTCTTTACCAGAACCTAACATCCTGGAGCTTGATATATTATCATTAAGGGGGCTAAAAATAACATCTCTACACACTTCTACTTTATTTTCTAGTACCTGTACGATTAAGTACGTAAACAGCTGTGTTCACAGCTTCAGCCCAATATTTTTGAGGTAAATTCTTAGCATGAATCATCGAACGTGCCGCTTCAACAATGGTACGCATCTCACGCTCAGCGCTACCATTCTGTTCTGGTGTGTAGGGAACAGTCTTCTGATGATTGACGCTCCGCTGGCTCAATATGTTGGCAACGACCTTATTTGTATACTCTGTACCATTGTCTGTTCTTAGAGTCCTAACATTCTTCCTAGTTTCTGTTAAAACTATCTCTAAGTACTTTTCAATATAAATATGGCAATCTGACTTTTCTTTTAAAAAGAAAACTGATCTAAAATGTGAAAAATCATCCTTGAAAAGCAAGAAATATTTAGATCCCCCAATTGACCTCTGAGACATTGGCCCACACATGTCAGAGTGTACAAGCTCAGCTATATCAGTAGACTTATGCGCACTAGTTTGAAATGGCCCCCGATGTTGCTTCCCGTACATGCATGCTTCACAAAAAAAATTGTCTTCATCCACAAAAGGAATTTTTCTGGCCGCTAATGTTTTCTTCACATGCACAATATTCTGGTGACCAAGTTTCTCATGCCACCTTCTTAAACTCGTCTTATCTGCTTCAGTTAAGTTTACGAATGCTTTTTCAACCGTAGTAGAAATTACCTTCATAAGTAGTTTAAATAATTTATTTTGCCTCACTCCCACTGCCATGACAACATTTTCTATAAGTAACTCGCAATGAGAATTATTAGAGACAAATCTAAGTCCCTTGTCCAAAGCACAATTCAAAGAAAATAGGTTAAGACGAATATCTGGCACGTAGAGAACATCAGCCAAATGATTTTCTTTCCAAGCAGTATTATTATATGACGAGACATTTATATCGCCTTTCCCATATGCGTTGATTGTGTTCCCATTACCCATCCGTACGATAATCGGTCTTTCAAACGCCTGATAGTTTAAGAACCATTCCCTGCGATTCGTCATGTGATCGCTTGCTCCGGAGTCTAAATACCATTCATCAGCTTGGCATACACCTTCAGCCAAAAAAACCTCACATAAAAAAGCATTGCCCTTTTTGTCGACACCACTACTATTCTTATGTTTTAACTGAGGGCAGTCTTGCTTCCAATGCCCGGTATTTTTACAAACAAAACACTTGCCTCGTTTTGGTTGCTCGTTGAGGTTAGATTTCTTGGATCTACTTGAATTAGCCCTACCTGCATATAATGCCCTACTGTCTACCTGATCATGCGAACCGTTTCTCGTGCTTAAGCGCTCCTCTTCCATTGCGAGCCTCGAAATTAAATTTTCTAAGGTTTGCTCTTTCACCGCTGTGGACTCCCATGCGCTATAAAAATGGTTATATGAATCAGGCAACGTCATAAGAATCTTAGTAACCACCATGGAATCCGACACTTTTTCACCTGCGTCGGCCAATTTTTGTACAATTGCTTGCAATTTCGAAATATGCACAACTATACCGTCATGTGGATCTTTTGCAAAGCTATAAAATTGTTGTTGCAACATGTGAACACTAGCTTTAGATTTTAGTTCGTAGACACTTTCTAATTTACACCACATCTCTTTCGACGTTTTGCAGTTCATTATATGGAGGAGAGGCTCCTGACCAATAGTTGTAACAATGATTTTCTGAGCTTTGCTGTCATGCAACCTCCACATATTCAAAGCCTTAATTAAACCCTCACCCTTAAGAGCACTCGTCTCTGCAGGTACTTCCTCAATACCCACGACATATTTCCACAGATCAGAAGAACTTAAAATAATCTTCACCTGGAATTTCCATAAGTTCCATTGATCTCCATTGCATAATTTTTCGATCTTTACCACATCGTTATTCTCCATATTAAACGATATCCCGTGTAAATCAACCGAAACAAAAAAAAAATTTGCTAAAAACTAGCACTAACAATTTTACTTTTTTTTTATAATTAACCGTACCACTCGTCAGCAGATTTGCTTCTCAGTACAAAATAAAACAGTTCTTCTTATTAACAGTTTGTCTTTAAAAAAAACTATAACAAAATACACCTTGTCTAGTAGGTTACTGGGCCCATAACCTGTTCAATTTTAAAGAAAAAACAACCGGTGTACTTAGTGATTCAAGATGAACTATATTTAATAATGTAAAGTTAGTCTTAACAATGCATAGGATAAATGAAAAAAATAGCAAAGTAATATAAGTGTACATGTGTATGTATGTTAAATTGTTAAGTCTGCAAAAGCTTTATAGGGTATTGTAGGAGGTATAAAGTATTTTAAACAATTAGAAAACAAATTATCTCAACAAAAGTATTAAAATACATTTCTGTTTGAAAATTCCCTGAAACCCGCAAAATACTTTTAATCAAAAAAAATGTTTATAACGGCGGCTGCATGGACTGGACATGGACAGTTCTCTAAAAAAGTGAGTAAAAAAATTCACTGAAGGTGCCCTGGAACCAACTAATGTTGATTGATTTGATAATACTGTTATATAATATTGATTTTTTTTTGTGAAGTGACCTAAAAGAGATTGTTGGTATATTTCACCACTTGAAAAATTAACTGATCTTAAATACTTAAAGCTATGGCTATGATCAGAAAATGTTTTTTTTAGTGTTTTTAGGCTTCGACAATTTTTACTCAGTCATTTTTCAATAATTTAAAAATTTTCCTCGTTAGACTTTCAAAAAAAAATTATTATTTTGATTCTTTAAAAATCGGATACCTATATGATTCTTTTTTTTTTAATTTGGACCTGATTTTTTATTCCTCTATTACGATATCAGAAAAATCTATACTACTATCTACCTGATGTTTAACTGAGTATTGAAAAATGAGCTTTTAATATTTGAACGCACATTAATAAAACAAAATGAGTATATTTATACTCGTACTCGTAGCTATGTACATATGTATTAACGTTTTGAAGGATACAGAACCTAGGTTTATATGATTATTTCTTGTCCATTCAGCTTCTGATGGAGAAAAAAATATCATTAGGCATGTTCTTTAATAACACTTCGTGGTTTTTCTCAAACACCAATTTTCCTTGAAAAAAACGGGTTAAAAAAAAAACATATTAAGTGGTTTTCTCTACGTAGTCACTCTTAATTCATTTCAAAACTCGAGTCAAAAGAATTCAGCAAACCAAGAGCTTAGTTGGCATTAACAAAAAAAAATATCCCGACACAAAACAAACAACACAACAAAAAAAATCCTCAAAATATAAGACCACCAATTTCGTTTGTTCCTTTGTGTTTTCCAACTACGTGTCCTTAATATAATTGCATACTTTGGTGGCTTCTCAAAAATTGTAGAAAAAAAAAAACACGAAAAAACAAGGACCATTTTTCTTTGCTAGGTATAATCCATTCTAGAATCCTTGACGCAACACGCATACATAAAATATATTGCTCATGGCGCGCCTTTCACATTTATTTATAATCCTTACCTATAGTTCACTCTGCTCGAATACTTAGAGCGAATAATTTTCACATTTTCAACTCGCTTCAAAAATTCCTATAATATAGCTAGCGCTATGTTTAAAACCTTAAAATATTTCATTTAAAGAAAATTAAAAAAAAAAAAAAAAGGAAAACTGAAAAGCAAGAAACTTACCGTAAAAATACAACGAGATCCTGCAAAACTCCATTGTTTTTGTGTGTTTATTTGCATGAAAGGTATATTCTCAGAGGAATTACCACGTTTCAGGCCAATAATTTTCTAGGCAACTTCGTCGAGGTTGGTACTTCTCCTCAGCTGGAGTTGGATGTTAGTTGTGGCTCTGGCTGGATGCTTTGTCAATGGTACTGCGTCTTATTAAGTCTACAATGGAATCCTGGGAAGAAGTTCTTTAAGTATGGTTATAATGACGATAGTTGCACGTTCTTATAAGGTATCTTAACAACCAACATTTTTCTTATTCTTAAAATACTCTTTGCTGCTCTTGATGTTTATTGTTTCTGTGTGAATAAATTTTGAACGTTTAATTAAAAGCAAAAACCACCTGCTTCGGGTTTTTTTTTATTGAATGAGAAATAAGTTTCTTTTGCACTGGCAAAGTGGTTTAAACAAAAGATAAGAGAAAATTGATGCATTTTCTGCACAGTCGTCATGGTTCAATTTTAAGGAATTGTCACGAAGGACCAATTTTGATGTATAGCTAGCCCATTCAAAACATTTTTTTTGTTAACGCCTAAAATATTTTGGGGGTTCCAAAAAATTTATTTTAATACTTTTAAAAAAATCTATGTTGGAATGTCGAACTAAATAATTAAAAAAAAAATTGTGAAATCAAACTTAAGTCGATACAAATTTTTCGCCTATAACATTGTTTTCTCAAAAAACATTCCGAAAATAGTAAACATAAATGTTTTGTCAAAAAACGCCAAAAAAAATCGTCAAAAAAAGTTCTGTCAAAAAAAAATTATCAGGGAATAACCAAGTGAACATTTTTTTGAAACGCATCAATGAAAATTTTCCGAAAATTAAATTATTAAAAAAATTCTATCGAAGAAAAAATAATTGTCAAAAAAAAATTTCGAATTCAAAAAAATGGTTGCAAAAAAAAATTTACAAAAAAACAAGAAATAAACTCAGAAAAATAAAGATTTCTTGAAGAAAATGTTGGTAAAAGCAGTGGCTTAAAAAATGTAAAAAAAAATTGCCAACAACAAACTGTAAAAGAATTTTTTGTCAAAAAAAAAAATTGATAGGTAGACAAAAATGTCGGAACAACAAAGTGATCTGGTGTGCCACAGGGTTCTGTTTTAACTCCGAATCTCTTTCTCATTTTCATTAATGATCTCCTGTCTGCAACTACTAATCCATTAAATTGTTTCGCTGACGATAGCACCCTTTTCGCCTTTCATATTCGTTTCCAGATTTACATCCCTGGTCTTTGGATGTGGAACTGAAACGGCTAAATATGGTAAGTTCATTAAATTCTGACTTAGACAGCATTGTACAATGGGGATTAAGAAACCACGTAGAATTTAATGCTTCGAAAACTCAATGCTGCCTTTTTGCATCGAAGAAACTAATCAGCTTGCGATATGTGCTAGGTATGTGTATCACAAACCATCTTTTGTGGAATGATCACATACTTAACGTCGCCAAAAAATGCCGCAAGATGTTTAGGTTTCCTTTGGAGATGCAAGAAATATTTTCCACTTCTGATCTAGCTATTATCTATAAAAGTCTACTCCTTCTCTGGGCTGGTGCTCCAGCAGCTTAACTTAAGTCTTTTCCACAGTATACATCGATACTTTGTCGTCACTAGAACGTAACATTTCCTGTCTCTCACTCTTTTATCGTTACTTTTACGGTAAGTGCTCTAACGAAATAGCCAGTTGCATTCCTCCCCTTTAACAATTCAACCGTAATACTCACGCTTCCAGGAATGCTCATAAGTTTACTCTTGAACCCAATTTCGGTCGTACCGTCAAGTACAGGGATTCGTTCTTTAGCCGTACTACGCGAATCTGGAATACCCTTCCACGCTCTGTCTTTCCCTCTCATTGTGATGAACTGAAATTCAAGACTAATGTTCACCGACATCACCTTTCAAGTCCTTTCAAAATAAGTATTTAAAAAAACCGCTACCATTACAAAAATTTGTATTTTTCGAAACATCAGATGGCATTTTGATAATTTAAGAAATTCAAATTCTAAAAACATTTTTGTTTATTTTATAGTATTGTTTATTATTGTTTATTCAGTTCGTGCAATCCGGCCCTGGATTTTATTTTATCTAACTCCTTCCCCATATTTCAAAAAGAGTGAAAACATTCTCATTCTTTCTAACCAACGGTAAGATTAAAATAAAAGAAGAGACACCCCCATTATTAAAAAAAAAAATGAGCTAGAACTACATAAATAAACAGTTTCCCAGCTCTTTGCCAAAACATACAAGAAAACACAATCTTGAAACCTTAGAAGAATATTAAATGCACTCACCATTCCTTACTAAAAGAATGTCACTTTAACAATCACTATACAATTATAAACCTTGAATGTGCATTATAACTTAAGAATAACTTAAGATACAATATCGTCACTTTTCGTGTTTAAGTTTGCTAAACATCATGTTAAACACAAGACACTTCTTGCACCAACAATTACCTTCTTTTTTTTTTTTGTTAATGTGCATTTTTAAAGACTTCTTTGACTTTGACCAGTACAATGCTTATTACTGACGGTATATTTAAAAATAAAATAAAAAAAAAACAACAAATCCGTTTTACCAAATCATGATGGGTGGACAGTTAATATGTCATTTGTGTGTGATATGGTTGATTTGTATTTCCCCTCATGCAGATCACGCGCCATTTTAAAAGTCGTCTTAGACAAATTGGCTATAAATACCTATCAATGGAGTTTTGGTAAAACATTAGCAATTCACGTTTGTGACCAAAAACAGTCAGATAAGACTTTTTTTAATCAAACAAAAAGACACCTCACAAAAATGGCCAAGTTTGTAAGTTGATAAAAATTTTACTTCTAACAAATTTAAGAAGTTCTAACACTGATATTTTCTGTGATTTTCAGATCATTGTCCTTTGTGCTTTTATTGCAACTGCATCGGCTGGTCCTGGTTTGGTTGGTCATCCTTTGGCTTATGCTCAAGCTCTGCCTTACTCATCGCCATTGACCTACTCAGCGTCTTTGGCTTATAGCTCTCCTGTGGCGTACGGTCTGGCATCAGGTGGAAGTAGTCGCGTTGATATTCAGAACAACTACAATCTTGCTCCACAGTATGCTGTTCCATTTGCAGCTAGCATAGCTGCTCCCTACACTGCCGTGCAGGCTCCACTGGCTCCTGCTCCTTTAAGCTACAACATTGCTCAATTGGTTGCTCCGCAAACAGCTCCAGTTGCTTTTGGTGCACCTTTGGCTAAGTTTGCTGCTCCAGCCCCAGTTTCATTTGCTGCTCCCCAAACAGCACCAATTGCTTTTAATGCACCCTTAGCTTCTGCTCCAGTAGCTGCTGCACCTTTAGCTAAATTTGCTGCTCCATTACCAGTTCCATCATATGCTGCTCCTCAATTCATCCCAGCTCCATTGAGATACAGTGCACCTCTTGTGAGCAACTACAACGCCTTCTACGGATCACCATTGACTTATGCTTTCTCTGGACAGAACAACGCTCTGCCATTCGCCGCTCCAGGAGTACCAATTGCTGGTCAATTTGCTACTCCCCCATTTCAACTGGCAGCTGATCCTTCAACAGCACAACAAACAACCAGAATGACTGCCGTCCCAGCTGAAAATCCAGAAGCTGATTCAGAAGAAGTTCCTGCTAAGCTTGTATCGGAATCGCCAGCGTCAGCTGAAGATCAGAAATTTGCCACACCTGCTCCAGTTGATGGACAATCAGAAACAGCTCGTGATGCTTCAAGCGGATCTCAATCACCTGTTGCTCCTGTGATACGTAGTAACAACAATAATAATAATTAAATGCACATCAGGAAGACTGAAACTTGCGTAAAATAAACATTTTTTACTTTTAATTATTTGTGATTTTTTTTTAAGGATTGCAAGACTGCGACGTTTTTCTTCATTCAAGAGAGCTTTTTACAAAAAAATACTATTTTGGCAAAATTGTTTTTGACATTGGTAATTTTTGTTCAATAGATATCAAGCTCTACTTCCACTGCACCGTTGCCCAGTTGTCAACTAGATTAGATTTTTAAATGCAACTATTGCACCATGTTCCAATACTTTGTTCACGGTTTAATGCCCCCGTGGTTTCAGCAGTCTTCTTCGTATGGATATTTCGATATTTCTACTTTGAGCTCTTGATTCTTTGAGTTCTGTGCCCGAGTCCTGTATCATTTATGTCTTATGACAGAGTCAATAGGTTCCTGGTCTGTTGCGGATGAAGTACATCATTGGAGATACGGTTAGGCCAGAAAGTGTTACAGCGGATGTGACTTTTAAAATGCTGCTGAACAGCCGTAGCTTAAACTTTAAGAGCCTACAGAACTGTTTCTCCATATTTAGAGTTTCAAACGCAGCGTTTGCTTTCTGGATTTGGCCGTTAATAAGCAGAGACAATACTTCCAAGACACAGTACATTTTCCACCATCTCTACCAATTGTCCAGAAATAGCAGGTGAATTGATGATCGTACTCTTTGATGATGATCCGGAAGGTGGTCCACATACAGAGCGTTCTATTGCAGAATCCTGCTGGTTCGACCTTCCGGTAGAACCACCTTACTTACTGTCCCACTGGCGTGAACTCGCTTACTGGAGTTAGTTGTAACTCTGGTCGTAGGGTAAAGCACTGGAGTGTTCCCAGTCGATATTGTGACAGTAATCGGTTGAGGAAGAACAAGAAGAGGGACAGTTTTACAATTATTCCTTTTCTGCACTCTTAAGGAAAGCAGTAGCTCAAAAGTCACCAAAGTATCATCATTCCTTACAAAAGGCGTAGTATTGTATTATTATATTCCACCCTTTTTTTATTCCGAAACTAATTTTTAACATGTCGTCTTCAACGTCAATAAGTCTTTCAACCTGCAAATTACTTCTAAAACTCCTTATTTATTATTCAACAATCTAACTAGAACTTTGAGAAATAATTCAAAAATACTTTTCTTGATCAGCAACATTATTTATCAACAAATCCCTTAATGGGTAAGTTATAGAATTCTATATTCTTCCAAGCTGTGACAACAAGAACTTCTCAACTCCAGATACAAAGAAGTAATTTTAATAAAAGAGAAATTAAAAAAACTTCCCTCCCAACCTCCAACTTTTCCTTCCCCATAGCTCCCTTATACGTAAAAACTTTTTCTTGAATGCACATTTTAAAATTAAAACAACCCACACCCATGAAGAATCCTTTTCCCAAAGGGATATGATGGTGTTTCAAGAAATATTGGTTATTTTCCCATTAGGAAACCCAAGCTGGCTATATGCGTTGCCTCTGCATACTGCACACTGACGCTGCACTTTGGTATCAACTTTTCCAACAAAAAACCACTAACATGTGCTGTGCAGCATTATGCTTTCTTTCTTCCTCCCACTCTTCCACTTCCACTGTTCAAGGTAAAAAGTTCATATTCTATAAGCATAGTGTTCGATGTGGAGTATAATATTCCTCTCTCCTAGTTGTGGTCTTTATGGTAATTCCCACTGGCATTGGGTGTGTTCGAGGTATTGGTTTTTAAAGCATCGTTTTACCTGTTCAAGCAATCATAACATTGAACAAAATATCCCATGCTCTCGAAATTGAAGTAATATCTATAAGTACTGTTCAGTTATATAATGCAAGATCGATATTAAGGACGAATGGTGGTTTTACAATTTTCTCGTTTCTCGTTTTCTTTAGGTTTGCCTGGTTTTTGAGGTGTATTTGAATATAAAACTAGGAATCCATTTGATGCAGATATGCATGCAGTTTACATTCAAAAGTATCTCTATATTTCATAAACATTAAAACTAATGCAGATATAATGGAACTTTTCGAAATACTTTTGCTACATTTTGAATCTTAACGGTAGACGACCGACCGACAGACGATTCAATGTACGATGTGTATAATCATCATTGATGACGTCAAAGAAGAAATATTTGGTTTTGGTTATCATAAAATTTGTATCAAAGCTTTGTCAATTAAAGAACATTCCATTTTTTGATTTCGAAAAATGTCATTAAAATATTTATATTATTTTGTAATGTACTACTTTTATTCTTTAAGGATAATGGACAGTTATTTATTATTTAATTTTAAAAAGGAGAAAGGCTTTAAATTTAACAAAAGAATTACGAAATTTTTTTTATCCTTCCGGCACATGTAAGAACAAGTCTTGGATAAGGAATGAAAACTCGTTGACGAATTTTGGCTATTGTACCTGGACAAAGATTGGTTTATGGAATATGAAGACGTTTCTTGGCAAGGCAAGTGAAGGTCCCAGATTCCTTCTAGTATAGAGAATAAATAAATTTAGGTGGTTGGACTTGGTTAGTATGAGTCGTAGTTCTTCCATTGCAATAGTTTGTTTTGTTACCGTCACACTAAGATCAATGTAGATCCATTGTGATATCCTGAAGTATTGTAACTTCTTGAAATGTTAACCTATGAATCCGATGGTTCTTCTAGCCATTTAGGGGTATTAACGAAGTTCAGGACGATTCCGGAGACAGTACAATCATGAATTGTACGCAATCTACCTTAAAGCAGACATAGTGACAAAAATTAGGCTCGGTAGGATCCGGTGGGCAGGGCACCTAGCTCGCACGAGTGAAGAGGAAATGGCTCGGAAAGTCTTTTGTGGTACATTCTATGGTAGACGGCAGCGTGGTAGACCATGGAGAGATGGCGTAGACCAGGACGCCCGAAGCCTTGGGGTGCGCAACTGGATGGCGTCGGCTCAAGACCGGGATAGGTGGAGAGACTTGTTGAAGGAGGGCAGGACCTAGAGTTTTTTTTTCCTAGTGTCGCAGAGTGATGGACAGTGACAAAGAAAGTGAGCAGTGTCTTCATGCTCATCTTCGTCACAACAGACTCTGCAGAAATCGTCGGTACTTGGTAGCCAAGTAGGTTATGTCCCGTTATTATGCTTAGAAGGGATCTTAAGGAAGGTTTCTTACCTTCCACACTACTGTGGCCAGGAACCCAGCAGAGTCTTAAATTATGCTGTATACCAAGAACCTTCAGCTCTTCGCAACAGCTAGAAACAAGCTTCGATTTAATTTGAGTGCCAGAGATCGAAAAAATTGATGCCGGCATGTGATATCGCCATCATAGATGTATGGCGACCAGCGTTTTTCACTGCCAAGATCTCAGCTTGGAAGACGCTGTTGTGATCAGGTAGCCTGAATGAATTAGCAAGATTAAGGTTTTCCGAGAAGAACCCCGCACCTACTCCAGTGTTCATTTTGGAGCCATCAGTGAAAGTCGACTCATTAGTGTAGGGTACACTTTTTTCCCAATCTACTCCATTGGGGAAGCGGGTACTAAAAGATTTGTTGAAATGTAAGTAAGGGATCATAAAATCTATACAGATGTTGTTGCCTACGTATTTCACTAGAATAGCAGCATGGCCAGTGGCCACTTGAACCAGTTTTCCAGATGCTGGTTTGACTAAGCCGAAGAGCGTTGTTTGCTGCTGATTCTTGTACAAATAGAGGAGGGGTGGGAGATTGAGGATTGCTTCCAAAACCGCAGTAGTGGTGGTCCTCATCACACCAGTTGTGCTCGTGCAAGCCATACTTTGTAGTTTGGTTAGGGTTTTTAAATTCGTGGATTTCTCCAGAGCTTTCCACCAAACAAAGCTGCCATATGTCAGAATAGAACTGAAAATGGCAGCATACATCCACATGATTATTTTAGGATTAGGTCCCCAGTTTCTGCCTAGAATCCTATTATCTACATGAGTATAGTGCAAACATGGCTTTTTTGTACCTTTCTTGGATATTTGGGCCCCAGTTAAGTTTTTTTTAATTCAATACATAATTCTACTCCAAATTTTCGTATGCTACTTACGGAATATCTAAAAAGTTGAAAAATAATGTGCACTCGAGTTTCTAGGGCGAGGTTTGATAGTAAATATATATAACTTCCCATTAAGTTACCGTATATGATTATTATCATCTTCATTTTAGTCCAATTCATTAATGCACTACATAATCTACTCCCAACAACAAAGCTCTTCTTCGAACATAACAACTTTCAAAAAGGATATATTATACTCGTACACCCTCCCCATCACCACCCCCAAAAGCATAAGACGAAGTCATAAAATGAAATTTATTGTTCTGCTTAATGTACTCCAGATTGTATTTAGGTCCTCTCTTTCCTTGTGGCTACAACAAATTCACGTAAACACACAAAGTGTGCATAATTTTTCAACATTGCTCCATTATCGCTAAGAACAGAGTATGCATTTAAATTATTATACAAAACATTAAAAAAAAAAACTGGCAGAAATACCACGAAGAACGTTTGGGTAATTAAGAACTTGGACTTAACTCACTTTTAATCGGTCTTTTGGTGAATCAGAAAAAATATATAAATACGTAAACCAGTTCATATATTTAGGCCAGTTGTAGGAATTATAAAATTATCTGAATTGCTGATGATGTTTTCTATGAAGAAGGATTTCGAGTGATCCTTAAAAAGAGGACGATACAAATAGAAGACACTTTCGATGGTTATGAAGATTTATATGAGCCGTGTTTTAGTGAAAAAATTAATGAACAAAAGAAATGAGTTAACTATGAATTTTTAAATGCACGCTGCACCAATGATTTTTATACTTGCAAATATTGTATACACCAAACTACTTTCCCAAATAATTCTATGAACTGGTCGTTTTAAAAAAACTCAACTTTTTTAAATCCCTTAATAAGGTATGCTAATCAACAATCATCGCAAATTGAATGGGTCTAATGGATTGGTAATGAATTGACAAAGTTGCAAAACATAATAATATTTTCAGGAGAACCTTGATACACATTTTCGGGACGTGCTATCAATTTCAAATCAATAATTTGAATGCTTACTCATTGATCTGCAATTTTTTTGAAATTTTAACAAACCCACCATTGAAGAAACAAAACCAAACTTCTTTTAAAATTTCAAATAAAAAAAATAAACATTAACCCATCTGTTTTTATTCGGGTCACGCACAATGAGGCCGCCAAACCGAAAAATCGCATTGCCACTTGATCGCGTATAAAAGCAGCTTACCGGGAATGAGTTGAGCATATTCAGTTCATCACTGTAAGCAATCACAAATTCAAATCAAAAATGGCCAAATTCGTAAGTTTTAACTTTTCCACTTTTGAAATAATCAATTTTTATATTTTTTGTTTTTGTTTTATAGATCGTTGTTCTATTCGCTGTTGTTGCCTGTGCTGCTGCCAAGCCAGGTGTACTTGCTCCACTCGCTGCAGCACCACTTGCCGCTTACTCAGCTCCTTTGGCTTATTCAGCACCTTTGGCCTATTCAGCTCCTCTGGCTTATGCTCCTGCACCATTGGCTTACAATGCAGCTCCTCTTGCTTCCGAAGGAAGCAGCCGCATCGATATTCAAAATAACTACGCTTTCGCTGCTCCATTGAGGTATGCTGCCCCAGCTGCTGCCATTGCTGCTCCCTTAAGATACACTGCCCCAGCTGCTTATGCTGCACCAATAAACTTCGCCGCTCCTTTGGCTTACAGTGCTCCAATTGCTAAAGTAGCTGCTCCAATTCTTTTGTAATAAATTATTTCCCAAAAGGAATTACTATGCATACGGGTGACTGAGAAAACGACTGATGAAAAAATAAAGTTATTATTTGAAAAAAAAAAAATCTGTTTGCTTATAATTTTTTTTTGGCGAGACCGCAAGAAAATAAATGAATTTAATTATGTAGTTAAGTGTAATATTCACCGAAGACATTCTTCAAATCATAAGTTCTCATAAAAAAGAAAGGTTTCTTCGAGGTATTCTTAGGAAGTTTGTCAATTTCTCGCAAGAAGCGCAGTCCTAGAAAAAAAAATATTTCTGTTCTTTAGATGGATGAGGCTGGAACTCGAATCCAGACTGCCGGTGCCGCCAAGACAGCCCAACGCCATAGTTTAATTTTGCATTAGTTATTTCAAAACAAAAATTTTGCAATTACAGAATTAAAAATAATTGTCTTACTTTTATTTCTCAAATTCAAGTTATTTTCAGCTAACATTTATTATTTCCGGCAGTTGTCAATTTAAGTTAAATAAAAAATATGAAAAAAAAATATTTTCGAATATCTCTTGCTTTCCGAGAAAAATCACTTTGCCTTTTTCGCAAGGATCTGCTCAAAGCTTATCAATTCCAATAAAAATTTTTTTTCCTGCAATCTAAATTAGTTTTTTTTTAATTTTTAAATTTGAATATATTAATGAAAAATAAAGAAAAAGGGATATACTGAGTTTTTAAAAGTATTGAAAATAATGAAAAACTGAAAACTTCATAGCACATATATTTATACATATATTAAATTAGATGTGAGGATTTTATCTTTAAAACGGCGCGGCGCTTAAAAATACATAATATCACTGATATTTTTAAGATATCGGCATTGAAGAGGAAAGTTAAAAAGTTCATTCCTAAAGAGTTAAAACTGAACATTTGAAATCATATAATTTTAATAACATTGAAAAGATAATTAAAATACCAATCATTTGACACAAAAATTATTTCTAATTGCTTCAAACTCAAATCTTTTCCAAAATCAACTTTTAAATGACAAACATTACAAATTCTAAAAAAAAATAATTAAAAAAATGTATTTTTATTTTAAATATATAAATCAAAATTACCTAGTTGAACCTTGTATGAATTTGAAAAAAAAATGTATGACTTAAATATTCAAAAACCACCAAAAAAATTAATTCAAAAAAACAATGGACCGATTTTTTTAGTGGTTTTTGAATTCTTTGAACAATACTTTTTTCGGCCAAATAAAAAAAACTAATGACCCTTATTTTTTTGCTAAGACGCAGCGATTGCCTTACTGTTTTCCAAAATTGGTCCATTATTGCAATGGTTGTCAAGGTTAGTTGTTTTATTTAAATGTTTGTTGGTGGTTTTTAAATGTTTCAGGCATAAATACTAAATTACTAAATAAAATAAATATCCCACCTTGGTTCTTTTCAAGATGAAACATTTGCCTTTTTTTAAATTAAAGAAGTCTTACGGTGGTGGCTGGTGGCTTGGTGGCTGTCCAAAATTCAGCGGACAAATTCTCTGCAAAGTTCAGAATTCTGGTTTTTTCTCATTTTTCTCACTAACAAAAAAGTTAAAATTTAAAAATTCTGAGCTTGTAACAGGACAAGCCTTTTTCAAACGATACCGAGAAGCTTCTGAAATCTTGCAATTTTGGCAATTTTGATAATGAAACTTTAAGAATCTCATCTCGATCTCGTAACCTGCTCTTATTTTGAAGGTGACCTATTGACTGCCAAGCAATTGCACCACGATGAAATTGTCCCACGAAAACGTACGACATGGCAGCCAAAGCCTTAAAAACATAATTTTCTCATCACTGAAATCCAAAAGCAGTTTATTTTATCAAATTTATCATGAGTCAAGTTCCAGAAGCCTAAAAGTTTGACGTCAGGATGTCTCAACATTGACCGTAAATGAGTTAAATTCTTTTTTTGTACTGAAAACTATTTTCAACTTGCAATGACATTTTAATTACAATTTCTTTATGTTGCAATGTTTTTTTTAATGCAAAGACAATCTTAAAGCCCTGTTTAAACTAAAAGAAGTAGGTAAATAGAATCTTTATATATTGAAGGCTCTACGTCTAAATTGCTGAATACCTCGAGAAAAAATTCTTTCATTTTATCAAAAGTCAGGAGTTGAAGAAAGCCTTTGGTGAACTACATAAATGCATTTATTTTCTTGCTGTCTCGCCAAAAAAAATTATAAGTAAACAAATAAGAATAGTTCAGTTTTATTTAAACAATAACTTTATTTTTTCATCAGTCGTTTTCTCAGTCACCCGTATGCATAGTAATTCCTTTTGGGAAATAATTTATTACAAAAGAACTGGAGCAGCTACTTTAGCAATTGGAGCACTGTAAGCCAAAGGAGCGGCGAAGTTTATTGGTGCAGCATAAGCAGCTGGGGCAGTGTATCTTAAGGGAGCAGCAATGGCAGCAGCTGGGGCAGCATACCTCAATGGAGCAGCGAAAGCGTAGTTATTTTGAATATCGATGCGGCTGCTTCCTTCGGAAGCAAGAGGAGCTGCATTGTAAGCCAATGGTGCAGGAGCATAAGCCAGAGGAGCTGAATAGGCCAAAGGTGCTGAATAAGCCAAAGGAGCTGAGTAAGCGGCAAGTGGTGCTGCAGCAAGTGGAGCAAGTACACCTGGCTTGGCAGCAGCACAGGCAATAACAGCGAATAGAACAATGATCTATAAAACAAAAAAAAAAAGAAATATAAAAATTTATTATTTCAAAAGTGGAAAAGTTAAAACTTACGAATTTGGCCATTTTTGATTTGAATTTGTGATTGCTTACAGTGATGAACTGAATATGCTCAACTCAGTCCCGGTAAGCTGCTTTTATACGCGATCAAGTAGCTATGTGGTTTTTCGGTTTGACGGCCTCATTGTGCGTGACCCGAATAAAAACAGGCAGTGGTAAATTTTTGTTTTGTGATTAAAAAGAAAAAAAAAAATACTTTGGTTTCTTCAGTGGTTATTTTGAGCGTCTAATATGGATGCAGTAGATTGTAGACACTGTAGACAGGTGATTATGTCTTTTAGACGACCATTTCATAAAAAAAGTAGGTGTTCAAAAGCTTGCAACCAACTTTTGTTAACTTAAAATCATTCAAGTTCAACAATGAATGATCTAATGAACACAATGAAACCAATTTTCAAATCGATAACAATTTATGAAAAACCAAATTAAATATTTTGTTACTCACAGTTCCCAAAGTCAAATCATCAAAACCTTTATTATTATAACAGAGCACGAAGCTGTATACGCTTAATTAACATTCGAAAACATATAACACCCTACCAACATAATGTTCATAACTCTTCAATGAATTAGTTACCACCACCGCCGCCGTTACGTTTGTATACAAGCAAAAACATCATTCTTACACCTTTAGACACATTACCAAGGTTTGATTTGAATAAATTAGCAGCGCTTTATAGTGCCAAATTGAGCTCTATAAGTTGAGAAATTCAAAACCATGAATCCACTGCTGTGTAAATTTCAACACAAATTAATCAAATCTCAGCAAAACACCCTTACTCACGTTATTGCTATTGCTTCCTTCGCAAATCGTAATTTTCATCTTCGCACATGGCTTGTGGCGAAGGCGATGCGATATGGGATGTGGTGTCCTCATTTCGTCTTCCGCTTTCGTTCAATATGCAGAAGGTTCAGGTTGGCTTCGTCCTTAAACATCATTCTCTTCGCTCTTGCTTCCACACTCAATATTTCTTGAATCCACAAAAAGCCCTGGTGCCAGGGTTCAATGAGTTCACATCACTTCTGCTTTACTGGGAGTAATAGTATACGACTGGCTTTGGTTTGTTGCCATACCACCCACCCTCTGGAACAGCAGCTGAATCACATGAAAATATACCACACCGAAACAAGCATCAGCGTGTATAGTGCTGCGCGGCGCGGCGCCTTAATTTCCCAAGGAAGTTCAAAATTTATGTCGTCTCATGATTCCACGACTTTGATTTCACGAAAAGTAGCACTCGAGATGAAAATTACCAACGGATTTACATTTTCTCAAGGATGTGTCACTTGATGGTGACGGTTTGAGTATATATACCTTTAGGTATATAGAATGCTAGAAATTTATAAAAAAAATTTATGGAAGAATCGTTGACACTTTCATTTATTATTTTTGGTAAGACCACTTTGTGATTTATTTCTTCAAAGTCCTTAGACGTGTTGAGGAATTATATTTACGATATTACTTCTAGTGGTCTTAGAGTTAAAAAGTTAGCTTTCTAAAGATATATTTTGAAACTATAACAAAAATACGAAAATGAGGATAAAAATAGTACTTAGGTTTCAAACCCTTCAATCAAGATATTTTTTTTAAACTCCAAATTTGGGAATAAGTATTGATTTGATAAATATTTTTTAGCTTTCGTAAAAATACTTTTTTCATACAAAATCCATCTTTAATTTTTTTTAACAATTTTTTAAAAAGCATTGAACTTCTGCTAACTTCACAGTAAAGTTAGAAGTACCAACGATTATACACACTTTTTGATGAGTTTTGAAATCAAGAATAGCAATGAAAACAGAAATATAAAAAAAAAACTGCCACTTAAAAAAATTTGTGTGAAAACTTTTTTTTCCTAAAATATTGTAAAGCAAAATTATTAACTTAATTATGTCTTGTCAAAGTTTGTCAAGATTCAAGTTTTTTTAAAGCAAAGTTTGAAGGGCAAAAGTAGGCTATTCAAAAAAATTCCCACTTGAAAAAACCCTGATTAATTTTTTTGTTTAACAAATTTTTTTTGACAGTCTGAAAACACAATTCTTTTTTTACACATTTATTTTCCAAATATTTTTTTAAGACGAACATTTTTTGATCAAAAAATTTCCCTGGGTTAAAAAATTTTTTGACAATTTTTTTTAAATATTTTTTTTCTCAAATTTCTATATTGAACAATATTTTTCTTTTGACAATGTTTTTTGACATTTAGCAACATACAGTTTTTAATATTAACATTCTTTTAGTAGTGCTTAATGTATGAATTTTTGAAGTGCATCGAATATTCACTCCATCACTTAAAAATAAGTAATTAACTGACCAAGATCTGACATATTACATGAGAGTTTTGGATTAAACCTTGGGTTAAAAGTTCTGCTTTGATAAAAAAAAAATCAATTCACTAAAAAAAAACTGTTACGAGAAAAGTGGCAACCCTAAAAATTAGGTCTAACCAAAAACTTTCTTTTAATACATACATAGCAAATTCAAATAATTTTTTCAATTCGAAAAACAATATATTTTCAGAAAAGTGGCATCCCTGAAACCTATTTTAAATTTAAGGCCTATTTTATAACAACATATCTTGTAAAATATTGTTTGATCTCTTTAAGTTACGATTCTAGGTTCTACGCTTGAAGAATGAATCTGGTTATTTGGAAAATCTATTCTGACCTGTAATATACTTTCATTTAAGAATAGTGTCCAGGGGTGCCACTTTTATATAATATTTTTGAATTTTTTTTCGAAACTTCAAGTTAAAAAGAAACTGGATTACTTTTTTTGAAACTAGAAGCTTAACCCGTTACCCAAAAAATGATGCAAAATGTTGTACGAAATTAGACTTCTTTTTTAAAACAGTTTTCAAGGTTGCCACATTTATGAAAATGAGCATTCGAAAAAAAGTATTGAAATTTCGTTTAGTTTTTTTTCTCATATAGAAAAGGAGTTGCTCTTGGTGCGTAAAAAGTACTTCAAAACCCCAATTTATACCCACCCTTAAAACCATAAACAAAAATGATTAATCTACTACAAAAATGGACAAAGTTTAGAACATTTCCTCCATTTTGATAAAAAGTGACTTCCGGTGTGGTCTGATCTTTTCCCATTATTTTATTTTTAGAACCATATTACTAAGTATTTATTTAATGAGCTCCACAATATTATTCTACTAATAAAATCAAAAGTTCACTTAGGGGTGGTATCGGCTAACGCGATAGTTGGTAGTTGTACTTGTATTTCAAGTGACAGCTATTTAGGTATCGTTTTCATACATTTTTGTGAGTAACATCGTTATTTTGGATTCAATTTCTAAAGCAAATAAATTGTGTGTAGAATATTGTCAAATAAAAGCAAATACATAAATAAAAGAACCAAAATGACGTTTCTCACTGTAAGTGCTGCCAAAAACTCAGCCTGTTTTATTGATCACTTTACACAGAGCAAATCAGAGTTGATAATCAAAAACGACTATCAACAAAGCGACAATCAACAATCGCGTTAGCCGATTCCACCCCTGAACTTCTACAATCAACATATCAAAAGCCAAATTATTTAAAACAAGCGGAGCAGTCTTTTACGTTTTATGAATTTATTTATGAACAACGAAACAACAAAATTTATGTAAATCAAGCCGTATGAACAAACGTATATGCTCGTATGATGCAACAATGAACCCATAATAATCTTCTATAAACCAAAATCTTATCACTTTATTTTAAGCTTAAATTTTGAAATTGAAGTTTTTATGCGAAAAATCTCAAACAATTTTACCCAACATTATATTTTTTACTTCCTTGTAATTTGTCTCCACACTGTCACTCAATAAGTTGCCATACAACAAAAGGCTGCAACCCCGCAACCTATAAACATGATAATTCATTATTATGTTGGTAGCTGCAAAATTTTGGCCAACCATCATATCCATATAACCTTAAATAAATGAAATTTCATGTTAGGACTTTCAAAAAAGTTGTCAAAGTTTCTTATCATTATTGTTGTATCCTTTTTGTTTTTTTTTTTTGAGGACACGCACTTCAAACTTTTTTCATTCGATAAGTTGTTTCGCAACATTTTATCATCGTCATATAGAGAGATACCCTCTTAACCTATATGATCTGTATCTTCATTGAATTTGATGTTTGGGTTCGGAGTTGAGGGTTGGATGCCGGATTTTCCGTCTACCAGTTTTACTCTGGGACGGCCATCACCATACGAATATACGAACATTTGGCCATTCTTGTTCCTGCGTCAGCGCTTATTTGGTTTTATGTCGGAAGGACCATACAAAACTGAAATAAAGAATTATTACCATAAAACATTATACTTTGCCAGTGTGCCGGACAAGGACTTCCGACGATGGCTCTACCACGTCGTCGTCGTCGGTCGTCGTTGTTAGATGAAAGACATTTGGACCGTCCATAAAGTTATGGTCTATTTGAACCCCAGGTTCTGTGTGGTGATTTTTTGTCTGTAGTTTTTTTTTTTGGCCTCATCTTTAATTTCAATGTCACAAGAATATTCTACGAAATAGGATGCCAGAATTTAGGGACCCATTTGCCATCCCTGTCCTTGGTCCTCCCCCTTTTGCCATCATCATCAGCAGTTAAGGAATTTTTGTGTGTGCTTGACTTAATTTTAAATTAGAGAGCTATGCTCTGCAGTTATGCCAGATCACGTAGTTTGCTGTTCGCTGTATTTCACTAATTAAATTTTGCTCGGCTAATTTATTGGGCGGATATCTTTTGTAATGTATCTTTGTATATTATCTACTCTATCTGACTGAAATTGAGGATGATATCTTGTGAAAGGTGTCATTAAAAGATACAAAATAATAATGGTGCCGTTTTTTTTTCTTTCTTCTTCTTTGCTTTTCTGTTATAACTTAATAGGCCCTCCGCAGTGATAACGATGTGGGTGGTTTTGGAATTTCTTGAGCTGTGCGTGCATTAATTAAACGATTGAAGTCAGGGAGACGCAGAGAGAGCTTCAGCGAAAATTATACACAAATCGTACAATGGTATGAGATATTGATAGTTTTGTTGAGATTCTGGTATTCATTTGAAATTATGATGAAATTTATATTGAAGAGATGGAGGATTTGAGTTTATGGTCTTTTAGCATTGATTGTATCAGCAGAAATTGTTTACAGTTTGAATTAATTAAAACAAGCAAAGTAATCAAGAAATTAAAGGCAAACTCGTAAAAATAATGTTTTAAAAAAAAATAAAATCCAGTAGATTAAGTGAATTAAGTGGAATTGTAAGGATTGCTTTCATTAAGGAACGTGATGTGGGTCTAAGTGATTACTTGTTTTTTTTTTCTTTCTTATATTCTTTTAATGAAGCAGGATATACCATCAACGACGAAGTTGGAGTTTTTTTTTCGCATAATTTATTTTAAAGCTTTAAATATACTCTGCTATAGTTTGAACTGTTGTAGTTAGCACAGTTTTGTAGAATGGTAGACATTTTAATTTTTTTGAGTTTTTTAGCCCTCTACTTACAAAAAAGTGTTTATGATCTAATTTTTGATTTGTGTAAATTATATAATTGTAGCATAGCAAGATTTATTGATAAAACTGCAGTGAAAGGTTTTGAAAAGATTACCGACACTGATTTTGTACTTCGAGTTGACTGATTTGTGTTTTTTAAGTAATGTCTGTAAAAAAAATTTCATAGCCAATAGACATTTTTATTATTGATTTTTGAAAGAGCAAGAACCAATATCGAATTCCTAAAAATACCATTAATATTAATTCTGATATAAATGTGTTTTCACTTAGAGGTTGTCACTTAGAGGTTGTCCATTATTTTCCAAACGCTTTTTCTTGGAGCAGGAAATCTGGATACAAAAAAATCTATGGACTTGCGATTTTTTAAATTTCTAAAGTAAAGTCAACAAGAATATTGAATTTAATACTAAAGAATCTTAGGTATCCTTAGGTATAGTAGAAATAAAATTTTGAAAAAAAGCAAAAACTGTTGTATCCAAAACATATTTCTTTTTATGTAAAATTTCAAAAATTGTTTGTTATATTATTTCTTCAGTACCTACTCGGTTTAGTTAATGGAAAAAAATATCCAAAAAAATTTTTTTTATATATTCTTACATACCATAGCCATAATTTTTTTGATCCTGAACTTTTGTTCTTATAGGCAATTACTTATAAGCAATTGAATAATAATTCTAGGAGCCGATTACGAGAAATTTGAGGTTTTAGAAAATGATTTTTTTTTAATATTTGTATGTGAGATACCGATAAAAATAATTTGATTGAATTTTGTTTATTGATTAATAATAGATTTTTTCAATACAAAAAATTTAACAAAATCCTTTGAGGCGTTTTTTTTTATAAATTTAAGGTTTTTTTGAAAACATTTTTTAACTATCATTAATATTGTCTTAATTTCAATTAATGTGTTTTTTTTATAATACGGCCTTCTCCAACTAATATATTTAATAAAAATTTTCGAGACATTTTAAAACGCTTTTAAAAGGGGGGTGCTATTAGTTTTGAAATCAAAATTAATTTATTAAACATCAAAAAATAGTTTTGTACCTACCACATTTCAAAAATATATAAATCAAGTTTTTAAAATATTTAATTTAAAAAAAAAAAATCCAGAAAAAAATTTTAAATTTAAGTATTGATTACTTTTTATAAATTTTAGAGGCTTTTGAATAAAAATTATGTAAAAAATCTAATGAACAATTTTTGAAAAACTCAACAAAAAAAAATGATTATATGGGAGATAACGGGACCTCAAACATTTTGGACTTTTTTTTCATTGAAAAAGAGCCAAGTGAGGTAAGATAGAAGACGATGTCAGGAAAACGAATGACACAACTGAACCAATATGAGGTCCATCGCAATACCACATTAAAAGAATGAAGAGTTTATCTTCATTACGATAACTATTTGAAGCTTCTGGTGAAACGGGTGTGAAGGTTTATGCCTATTTTGATTGGATCGTTGAGAATAAAGCTTGCGAAGTGGAATCTGCACGTCTATTAAATAGCAGGGATGTGGGATTCTTTCCTCCCCCTCTTTATCAGATGCAACAGAAGTCTTTTGAAAACGCGCCAAATCTTGTGGTGTCTTCACTTTGAAGGTGGTCTCCTCTAATTAGTGATCTAATCAGTGATAACAAATAGTTAGAAAGCTTTGATAGCTAATAAGCAATTTTCGAGAAAAAAGCGAATTTTCCAGAAATAAAATTCAGAAACCAAACAAAGTTTTGCAATTTTTGTAATTTCTATATTAATTAGGTATTCAATTTTAACAGCACTTCAATCAAACAATGTATACCGTTAATACCCATTTTAAATTAATTATAATTGCAGAAGAAATTTTATGTCATGCAAAATGCAACAAACATTTCACAATTATCTATGTGCATTTAATAATATACCTATAGTGAACTAAATTACCATAAACGTAATACGCAGCTCACAGTTATTCCGCATTATAGTCTTCCACTTTCAGTTTCAGTCTTTATGACCTTCAAGTTTGAATTTTTCATTTCGTTTCATCATTTTACTGTGTTTGTTTTGTTCAAACCATAAAGTGACGTTTTGAATGTTAATTTATCAAAAGAGGCTCAAATTGAATTCTTCTTTTTGTATAAATACATAAACTTGGGCAGAAAACCATTGTATTCCATTCTTGTACAGTTTTCGAAGAGACATCAGGAGAATCTTTAACTCAAATCCAATCAAAATGTTTAAAATTGTAAGGATGCAATGGATTATAAAAAAAATTAAAAAATTAACTTTTTCTCATTATTTTCTAGACAATTGTTGCATTGTTCGCTATTTTGGCTTGTGCCGCTGCCAAACCAGGAATCATTTCCCCACTTGCTTATTCGGCACCTCTTTTAGCTGGTCCTGGAATTGTTACAGCAACCAGTAACCAAGTTATTGCAAGGAACTATAATGGAATTGCTGCTGCACCACTTTTAGCTGCCGCTCCAATTGCTGCACCACTAGCAGCTGCACCATTTGCTGCCGCTTATACAGCTCCATTGAGCTATGCTGCTGCATACAACTATGCTGCATCTCCTTATGCTGCTAGATATATTTCTCCTCTGGCATCTTTGAGCTATGCTGCTCCAGCTCAATACCTTATTTAAATCAAAGACTGATAATATTAAACATTTGAAAATAACAATTTTGGGATTATTTTTTATTTACTTATTTGAAAAAAAAATCTCTAAACGTGCCCGTTTAAAGCATTCACAGAAATCTTTTGGTTTGAAATTTGACCATACTACTAATTTCAAAGCTGAACTGAACCCGATAAATTAGCTAGTAAATGTAATATGTTTTCCAATTGACAATAACAAGCACGCAAGTCAAATATTGGGAAACATTGCATATCTGCACCAACCAGGGACGGACTTGGAAACTCGTTACTTTGTTTTTTATTTTTTAATAAATTAGGTCATAGGAAACATTGAGGCATATTCATAGTCGTCTGACAGGTTGTTTCTTTGTGTCTTCTAAGCTAACCTGGAGCTTATGTTATTCATAGACAATTTAGACCCGGGTCTAAAAGATAAACTGGAGCTCCATCCTTAAAAACGGTTGACTCTTGGACTAACTTTTTTTTGTCTATCTGTCAAAAAAATGCATTGGATTTCAATGGATTGACAGGCAATTGTAGTAGAATTCTGTTTTTTACTAAATAGAGCTGCCAAATTCTTTATAATATATCAGCTGTTTCTAACCTGTGTGTTAACTTTAGACTCGAAGCCAGTTGGAATAGGTTCTAAAGTTGGACTATGAACATGCGACATGCCCCAATAAATAAAATATTGTTCTAATTTTTGAGTTAAGTTAATTACTTTAAAATGGTTCTCTATAAAATTAATAAGACTTCTTTATAGAATTTTTTTTTTCTAAATGCTCTTATCTATTTTAAAGCAAAATTAATCAGATGGGTTTTTTGTATTTTACTTGTTTTGGTCTAAACGGGTGGTGCATTACAACCACAACTTTTGTTTTTTTTTCAAACATATAGCTAATCCGCTCTGTAATTTATTTAAAATTCTATTACATTCTACACTAAATGTGCATTTCAGAGTGCAATCTATACCTAGTGGTGTCTCTTGTATACCGAACGTGAACAGATTACAGAATTTGGTATAAGAAGTGAATTAGGCAGTTGCCAAAAGATGGGTGTTTTGATAAGTTTGAACACATTAAAACTAACATTTATGTTGATTGGTTGGCGATAAATTGAAAACATGAAAAGGTAGTCTACTTTTTGAATATTAAAACAATTTGACCATTATTTAAAAACATAAATTATAAAGATGGAAATATTTTTTTAAAAAATCAATCTCGTTCTTTTAAATTAGTAAAAATGCTTTTGATCTAAAAATTAAAAATTTGGAATCTTTCTCACGAATTTGTTCCATCTGCAGGTTATTTTGCATAAGATAAAATGCTAGAGTTCGTACAGCATGAGTCCTTTTTTAAATAACTTTTTCAATCAGTTGTTGTTTTTGCTATAGAAAAAAAACTAACGGAAAAAAGTTTTCCAGGGTTTTCCAATAAGAGTTGTTATTTTGATATTCAAAGAAAAAATGCCATTTTTGAGATAAAATATCGGATGTTTGTTTCAATATAAAGAGGAAAGTATGCCATTGATTAAAAATGGAAAACAACACAATATCCTTTTCATTAAGTTTTCCATTACCAAATCGCAAAGTGGTTGCTGTTCGCCCTCAAAAGCTTCATGAATTCCATCTTTGAGACACGGTATAATGACGTTTGTGGAATGCTCAATTCCAAAGAACCACGAGGAATGTACAAACCTGGGTTTTCTTCAACACTTTGGGCGACAGCAGTAATATTTTCAATTGTTCTTGAGCGACGTGCACGGGTTTCATTCTCCACATCGTTAACTTGTAGAACTCAAAGTGTTCTACCAATTTCTTTATCGCGGTGTTTTTTAGTTTTACGAACGGTTTCTGTCAAATTTTCACCATTTTTTTAGTGAATTTTAATAATTTCAATGCGTTGTTGAAGCGTGCATCGTTCCATTCTTATTAATGGCGTACTTCAAATGTGAAAAAAATTATAGCTTCAAAACTGACAACTACCGAAATATCGGGCTATTCAAAATCTTACGTTACTGATAGACTAAGACCTCAGGGTTGGCAGACATACGTTAAAGGTGGTCCCATTTACGTTATAGGTCAAACCTGATTTATATATAAGTTCTTTGGACAACTATACGTATGTATAACAAGAAGACAAGTACCTACAGTGGGGTCTTTCATTATCAAACACCTAAAACTATAGAAGCACAAAGATTTTGACCGGTGTTAGAAGTCTGTTAATTTTGTTAAATAGTTGTTCGAAGAACAATTACACAAAAAAACTTTAGACTAAACGTTTTAAGGCAATTCCCTAGAGGGAAAATTGAAATATTTGTTTACTCCAAAAATAACAGTACCTTTCTGTTCAATAACCGTTAAGACAAAACATATTTATCTCTAAAATTACTCCACTTGATGAAATGTTTTGAATGGGGTGAATAGTGCTTACAAATTAAAATCATTTGATAATAACACATTTTTCAAAAAACGTTGATTTTGAACCAGTCGTGCATTCTATTTTTAATATAATCATTTTTTGCGTTTTGAATCTTTTGTTTTAGAAGAGAGTTGAGGTAATTAGTGGGTGTTAATTTTTTTTTAACATTCAGAAATTTTGAGTTTTGAATGATGATGGTCCTTACCCACCTTTTAATATTCACATTTTTGATCCTACCTAATTTCTAAACCAAGTCCGACATTACTAAAAAGGTCTTTTTAAATCACAACACGTGCTAAGCTTTCCAGTTGGCGTTGAAAAACTTTTTCTGGTTTTTTCATAGTATTTGATTTTCCGTTTCAAGATAATTCTAAAACATTGCTTTCTACGATTATCTTTATTGTTTCAATAGGACCTTCTTTTTGTAAAAATAAAAATAATAGAGAAAGCCTATTTTTTTCTCTTACTTTACTTCGACTTTGATAAGATAGCAATATTTTACTCTACTTATAATTGGTATTTCAAAAATGCTAACTTTTGAAAAATTTCCAATTCAACTAATTTTAAAAAAAATTACAATACAGGGAAATAATGGAATTAAGAGAAATAACGATTAGCTGATATTAATAATAAGACCTGACGTTACGGTAATACAAAATTCGAAAAAAAGTGGGTCCCGGAATTCTGTTTGTATGTCGGGCTGTTTATACCTAGACCTATACAATACATCCTGAACTACTATAGGGATTTTTTCCAATCTTTTGACTTAAAGTTTTGGCGAATTTGAAAATTTTTGTAAGCCACCAAAATAACGGTACCTCTCATAAAACCATAAAAACTTTCTTACAATAACATTTCAAACGATTTCGATGACACCTTTTCAAAAAACCCTTTACTACAGTACCTGTCAGAGAATTGGGTTATTGGTTTCTCATAAATGGTTTGACGGATTTGCGATAGTTGTTTTATAAGTGTATAATATACCGTGGTGGCCACAGAAATAGCACACTTTGTACCTACCTCTTATTAAATTTAAACAAAAAGAACCGTTGAAGTTTCAATTTTAACTAGTAACTTTTTATTTTTTAGTCGTTCTAAGTGTTCCTTATATTCAAATTTAATAAAGATAAAAATTAAAAATAGGTGTACTATTTCTATGGCCACCACTCTATATGAGACTTATTTTAAAAAAATCCGAAGTCTAAAATATATTTTTTTTCGAATTAAAAAAAATTATATTTTTCAATATTTTAATTCAATTTTTAATATTGTTTTATTAAATACTCAAAACTTGCTTGCCAATTTTTTTTTTTTTATAAAAATACTTGAAAAATACAAATTTTTTGAAAAATCAACACATTTTTTTATGACTCTCCAGATGACATCTTCAGTTGTTAGCTCAGACTTCTTTTTTGGCTTTTACAGTCGTGCAGTTTATTTAATTCTGCCCGGCACTAAATGTTTTAATTTGTGTGTCCTTGCAATTGATATGCAATCAAATCTTAAATTAGTACGGCAGATTAAAAAAAGTCAATCCAAAATAAATAATGTACACGTACCTATGAAGCAATGTACTTCACTAAAGAGGCAATCGACTTCAAATCAAAATCAATAATTCTTTCCATTCATCCCTACCATACAAATTTCACATCAAAGCTACCTCCCAGTCTCAAGCCGTATTCCCATATTAATGTAGTCACACTCGAATTTTACCTCGCTCTAATCCTCCTATTATCCCCAAATATTCAAGTGTCACACATCAAAATTTCCACAAAGCGACTTTTAGAGTCAGGCATCACTTTCTTTTTGCGCACTCCTTGATGTCCTTATATAGCCCAACCCCCAATCCTGTGTCTTGGTTCATTTCTCCGTCAAGCGGTAGGTTTTATGTGCCAGCACGTTAACAAAAGACGGATCAAAATGGATTAAATTTCACGTTCCATGAATTCTCTGAATGTATACTTCCTTAAAAGCTTTTAAACGGCCTCCCGATGCTTTTCTGCTCGCACATGAATGGCACTAAAGAGCCGGTAGTTGGTAACTTTTCAGTTATGGTGGCTGTATTGAGGTTTGAGGTATCTATACACTTAACGTATATACTCCTACTATTTTAGGAATAGAATAGGTACCTGGTGGTTGATCCCTCTATGAAACTGTGATGTTGAAAACCGTCAACTGGAACCTTGCAATGCGACACCGCAATAATGGCTAAGCACTTTTGGCCATTGTTCCGCTAATTGCATTTTAATGTTTAACCATCTAATGGGGCACCTGTGGAAGAAGGTTCGGAGACACGGACGCGCTGCTTGTTGAATGACGAACAGGGACCTTTAGCTGATCCCAGGCGTGTCGTTTAGAAAGAAAGAAAACTCCAATAACTGTATGTTTAACGTCACTTTAATTTCACATTTTGACAAGCATTTTATTTTCTAGTTCCTACCCTATACAAAAAGGTGTAGTTGGTTCGTTGAAGAACGGACTTAACCTATAACGACTTACGTTGAACTCACATCACCAATAGGGGTTAAGGGGATACCGGACATAACCTGGTCCGTACGCACCCCAAGGGTAATTGTTGTATCCGTACCTGTACACCGGACTGTAAGGATAATATCCAGTTGGATAAGTTGGCAAATACGATGGGTAGAATCGAGGAGCTGTTGGTGTTGGTGTTGCGAGTGGTGGCAGCAAGGATACTGTTGGTGTGACAATTCCATTATAGGTCCTTGCAACAAATTGATGGCTGTGAGCGGTCACAATTCCCGGACCTAGGATGGGTACAATTCCAGACGGCTTGGCTAAGGCACAAGCCACGATTGCGAGAACGATTGAGAGAATCTATACAATAATTTAACCGTTATAAGTTTGGGGAGACTTTTGCACAGGATACAGGAGACTTACGTGAGGTAACATTTTATTTAGGAACAGTTTTTTAATCAATAGACAGCACGAGTTGGCAACGAATGAAAATGAAAGTCTGAACTGTTCCATCCGTAATCGATAATTTACTTTTATACAAAGTCTAGGACTCCATTTTTGGGATGTTGGATTCCGTTGAAGCTGCTATATAATGAGTCTGAAGTTGGAGGTGGGACACCTTATGCAGTTGCATGGAAATGAAGTCACGCACCAATCTCTAATGCAATTTTTTTTGTTTTTTTTTGTTTTGATTTCTATGCGATTGTGTGGCATCATCGTTTGATGCATAAATATTATGGGATAATTTTTTGTTTGATTTTGAATTCATTACAGGGGCTTCGTAGTCGTCGTCGTCTTCGATTGAAGTTATAAGTTTCATAATTTGGAAATGCAGGCGGGTGGTGTTAGAAATATATTATTATTTTCTGACGTGAGCTGCAGTTATGGCTAATTAACCTTGCAACTGGTTGAATTGGGAAGTTGTTTTTTGAGTCATGTTTGTTCATTGATAAGAACAGAACTATGTATAGGTGAGTAGTTACAAGCTGTCATGAGTTGAATTATGAATGAATTTCGTAAGTGCGGCGGGTGTTTTAAGAAGGCAGGTACATTATTGTGTAATTTTATTTGTATTTCAATAAAATTAATGTTTATTCTTAATAAGGTACAACTATCATTTAATAGTTTGGTATATCAATTAAACAAATCATTAAGGTTAACTAGAAGACTAGCAAGACCAGGGGCCTATAACACAGAACAACAAGTCAACTAGTTTACAACTATTTGTTTAACAAGTGCAATTACTTCTGTAACACAGTAAAAACCGTAACAATTGTCAAAAAAAAAATTCCCTTCACTTGTTGAACCAGTTTAAATTAGAGATGTTTCCTTGCAAAATTCTAAGAAATACGGCGTGGTAAGTACAGAATGCAAAAATATTTTATCCAAAAACAGTATAACCAAACAAATTTGTTGTTGATAGGCTAAGGTAAATAACGCCAAGAAAACCGGTTCTACACGGGGGAAATATTGCACGTCTGAAGTATGCAATTATTGGCTTCGGCGTTGAAGAGTCTATGGACTTGTTAACTTCTAACAAGTCTTCGACCGTAGTCGTTTGAAATTTATCAACTATTCGAAAAGTTTATCTCTTTTTTTCTTAACACTTGTTGTTTCCAGTTACAAAAACTGTGAGATTGTAGAATTTCCCACTTGTTGAAAGAAGCCAAAACAATTGCTATAGTTCTCCTATACTTGTTATTTTGTGTTACAAAAATTTTAAAAAGTTGTTGAATATTACTTGTTCAATAAGAACTTTATGTATTGTGTTATAGGCCCCAGGTGAGAAAACAGTGTTTTTTTTAAAGATTTCTGGAAAAAGCCAACATTGATTGATAAAAAAATGAACATATGTACATAAATGAAGTCGTAGTTATGTATGATCTATTATTTTAAATTTAATTATGGTAAAAACATTAGCTCAAAAATATTGAAAAAAATGCAAAAAAAAACAATTTTTTTTCGTTTTCTTTTTCAATTCTTCAAAAATCATTCAATTTCGATGAAATTCATTTAAAATTTTGATTTTCATTTTTTAAATAAGCTGTCATTTTCTTTATTCCTTTTAGATGATTTGCGAATTTCTTTTAAAAACTGATTTTTCAAAATTTTATTTCTGTTTTCTACAAAAATTAAAAACGAAAAAAATTTGAATGTTTTAGCATTTTTGTCAATATTTTTGGGGTTATTAAAAAAAATTATGATTAAAAGTTGTATGTATCACTATTACTCGTACCTAGATCTTTAATATCGAAGTTTTTATATTCAATAATCATAAATAACAACGATATCGCATTTTTTCATTCATTCTGACTTCTGAAAGTGTAGGAGAAAGAGTGAACAAATATTTATTCTACAATTGTAGTAAAGGAGTGCAAACAAAATGGTGAATACTTTATGGATTATTGTGTTAAAAAAAAACAGATGATTAAATCCAGGGATGTACAACAAATAGTGAAGGGCATTGACAAATTTATAAGGTCGATACATTTTATAAGCGTATGTTTCTGTGGATTTCGGTACCATTGGTCATAATTCTTATTAACAAAACAAAAACACACTCTTAAATTATTTATAGAAAAACATGATGTTTTGACAATTAATTTTTGAGTAAGTATGTAGCTATTTTTGTATAAAATTGATGCTTGCGTAAATGTTAAAAAAATACTGGAAATTGAGTAGAAGATAATTTTTAAGAAAAAATGTATTGTTTCTATTCTTTGCAAACCATTTAAATTTATGTATTAATTAATGATATTCTTAGTAAGAAGTTATAGCTTTGGTACTTTCTGTGAAAGTAAAAACATCGCACTTATCTGGACCAGATAAATATTCAGAGCTATACCGTTACCCACATAAATGAATTCTATTTCCATATCATTATTCCTTAAGGGCTGATAAACGATAACGCTTCACATTCCACAATCATGACACCGAGTACGTGTCATGTTTGAGGGATTAGCTGAGTTAAATTAAGTTGGAGGGAAATTGTTAAATTTATGAGTATGAATTAAACACCTTCTTAATGTTTTATCAAAATTACCCCAATCCTAACATCATCTCAAGGCTAAATACCCGCCCACATTATTTTCATTATATTCGATTAGGATTTTTGAATAAATTGATTATTAAATCGAAGTTTCATATAATTGCAAGTCATTGGTTTGTCATTTATTATCCACGAGTTTGATATTCACTTTATTATTTTATTCCATTCTATCTAACCTCAAGGATTTTTTTTTTTTGTGGTGTAAAAAAAAGTAGGTACCTACCCTTCTTATAACTATATTCCGCACAGAGAATATACATAAAAGTATAATCCACTTTCGGTTCTTTTTATCCGTCAGTGTAACGAAAAAATAATGATTTATGGATGAAACTTTATAAGCCAGTGTAAGCCAAGAAGTGCTCTATACCTATACCTTTTTTTTGGGGATATCTCACCGCATGGACCCCTCTTGGCTTGATTGTAATTTAAGGGCACACTTGTGGAGCATTTTCATGGAGCTTACAGTTTAAAAAAAAAAAACGAAGAACGCTGTTTTAAATCTAGACGCAGCGTAATAATTTTATAATATTGAAAGAGGTTTATGGATTTTACTTGTATATACCAAAAAAACGCAGTTAATGGATCTTACGAGATATTATGGTTCAGGTGGTAGAAAACGGTAATAATAACTATCTCTCACTTTGTTAAGAAGCTAATCGAAGTGGGAAAGCAAAATACAAAAATGTTTAAATAGTTGTTGAATAAAAAAAATACATAAACTACAAAAAAGAAAGCGGGAACTTTAATGAGTTTTTAAAATTTGCAAAAAAAGAAGTGAAAACCTGTGAGATATATAACTACATTATATGAATCATAGTAACCACTTATTTGTATAGAAGATATAAGAATAATTTTTTGAGTTATTTTATTTTGTTCTTCTTTAAGGTATAATAAAGTTTTTGCATATTTTCAGTGTCTGTGATTAACTTGGTGAAAACATTGAATATTGAAAATTATATTTGTACCTAATAACGAAAAATTTTGAAAAATTTTACTGATTTTGTTTATTTTTTAACTTCCCATAGGGAGTTATTGTAATCGGTCCGATTTGTCAAATTGAAATTTTTGACATTTCTCGACGTTTCAAGGTCCCTAGAGCCTATATCAATCATTTTTAGAGAGATGTCTGTGTGTGTGTGTACGTACGTTCGTATACGTCCGTACGTTCTGGTACCATTTTTCGTCGTCGATATCTCAAGAACGAGTAGAGATATCGACTTGAAATAAATTTTGTTTTACAGATAATAACTTCGAAAGAAGCTGAAAGGGCGTTTATTAATATTCAAACAGTTGTTTTTTTACTATAGCAGTTTAAAAAAGAAGTGAAAATTTTGGTTGGGCTCAAATATCTCACGAATAAATAATGCTATTGACTTGAAATAAATTTTATTCGACACATTATGACGTCATACAAATTTAATATGAATTTGGAAAAAAATCAATATACCGTTATTTTTTAAAATCAAAAAAAATTTTATAACTCGAATATCCTTAGATGGAAAAACGATATTAACTTTAAAATAATTTTATTTTACGAAAAATGTTGTTTTTGACTACTGGTGAAAATTTCAAAAAAATTCAATGAACAGTTTTTTTACAAAAAATTAAAAACTACAAAAAATTCTCCCAAAAATTGGTATAAATTGTCTTTCGACTCAAATTTCTCAAAAACAGGTGACGATATTGACTTCTTGTTTGTTTTATTTTCTACATAACATAATTGTTAGCAACTGATAAAATTTTGACAAATATTGAATGGGCAGGTTTTTAACAAAAAATCAAAAACTGTTAAAAATTCTAAAGAAAAATAGTTACAATTGTATTTCAGCTCGAATATCCTGAGAACGAACAACGATTGTGCCTTCTAAAATATTTTATTTATACAATAGTACAATTTTTTATGAAAGGTCAAATTTTGACAAATATATAATTGACAGTTTTTGACAAAACCCTCGATAAAAAAAAAGGCGTGGAAGTTTACCTCCTGGGTTACGTGGAAACAACTTATACATCAACAATCTCTATAATATATGTGCATTCCGTAAATCTCTTTAAATAATTAAAATGCTTTTCAATCTTAAAATAATTATTGTTTGAATTTAACAGCTAAAGTTTGTTTCGCAGAAAATTTGGTTATTTGAAAAAAACTAAATATAAAGTTTTCAAGATCACATATGGGAAGTTATGAGTGTGGGTCGCACCCAGCCTCTTTTTTTATATCATCTTCTCTTGAGTATTTAATTTGAACAATGCAACGTTTTCAAAAAGTTTCAAGTGCCTCACTTTTTTTAATAGGTATTTTTTTTTTTAAATTTCTTTCGGTTAAAACCAATAGGTACAGTAAGAACGAAAGTATGAGTATCATATTTTCCAACCATTCGGAGTGGTTGAAATCAATACTAAGCAGTATACGTTACGTTACCTTACGTTGCGAAATAAATGGTTCTTGTCTATACTTCACTGACGTAGCAAGTATAAAGTACAGTAAAAACAAAAAATATAAATATTAAAAGAAAATTCGGAGTGTCATATTTTTATTTGTTGCGGGCATTGTTATAATCTAAATAATAAACACCATGTCCGCGGGTAGATTGGTATCTTCAATTCCCTATTACAAAATATCTTTCTCAGTAAAACATTAACTACACTATTAATAAACAAACTGAATTTTAAAATCTTATTCCGGAGTTAAATATCAATAGATTAAGAATTTTCTGGACTCAACGTATGTAGTTACATTCTTTTCCTATTGATATCAAAACAAACTTAATCCATAGATTAATTACCCTGAGAATAAGTTTTCCCATTTTATTTTTTTTTTTAGTAGGGCATTTATAATGGAGGAACAGGAGTATTTTATTCAAGATCCCTGAAATCTGCTTCGATTTTGATAATTTCATTTTAAATTTATGAAATTGAAATTACAAAACAAATTTAAAGTTCAAAAATAAACGATTTCAAAAAGGAACATTTTAGAAAATTGAAAAACCAAAATTAAAAGTAAAAAAATATTTTAAAGAATGATCTAATGTTTTAAAAATGTCTTTTATATTTGTATTAAATAAGACACTAAAAAAAGTACAGTGAAACCCATTTAAAGGAATTTTTATACATTGTCAACATTATCATTCATGTCACATATTGAATAAGAAGTACAGAAAGAGGCAAATCGAAAAAAAAGTGAAGGAGTTTAATAATTGTGTGAGTTACACAAACACAAATGCATTGACACAGGGTTGGAGTGAAGGTGAACTGCTACTTGCTGGGGCGCCGAAAGGAATTTTTTGCTGAGAGTTTCTTTTTGGTAAAAATATGTGTAGTTAGAAGTACTAGAATATGGTTTCCATCTTCTCAGAATTATGAATCTTTGTGAATTTATTGCTTGGCTGGGTTAAAATATCGAGAAAAGCACACTTGAAGTAATAAAATTAAACTTAACTTAACCTGAAAATTTTAAATGGATAAATGAAAATATAGTTTTTAGTTTTATGTATAATTTTAATGGAAAAAAAATCAATAGCACAGATATTTTCCTTACTGAAATACATATCAGATTATTTAAAACTACAGCCGACTCCCTCTTAGTCGAACTCCCTCTAAGTCGAAGTTCCCTCTAACTCGAACTTTTTAGTCGTGTTTTTGCATTCCCCTCAGTTTTGCATACATATATGTATACTTTTTTGTTAACCTTGTGCGATTTCTTAACTATTAACATTAATTTACTGAGATACTCCAAAATGTTTAGATAAAAATGGCATTGCAGAAGGAAAATAATTTTTTTTCCTGGTGCAGATTTTTTGAAGTCACATTCATGAAAGTGACTTGAACAGACATAGTATGAATTCTTGATTTCATCCAAGTCAAGGATTTCCATCCACTTTAGTGCTTTCCATTCATCTTTTGGAAATCTTGAAAATTATTAAAGTAGTAGAGCTCTTTTGATTTAAACAAAATCATCGTGGACATAAATACTTCTTGACGAAGATACAAAACCGACACGATAGACAGGGACAACCGCAGAAATAACTAAAATATATTTAATATAATTTAAACAAATTGAAAATACGTAATTTATTTCCAAAACAAAAACGTGGGAAAATAATTTTGCACTACGGGCGCTTAACGTTTCTTAGTGCCTTGCCATGACCAACAAAAACTTATCCGTCCCTGTACTAGAATTTCTAATTTGACATTACAGCTTTCAATAAATGACATGATTAAAGTATATTTTTATTTTGAAAAATATTGCTATTTTTATCTTAAAATACCATGAAAAGTATTCTACGATAACGCATTTACCTAAATAATATCACTTTAAGTTACTTTTTGTGGAATATGAGCCAAGACTTACTTGTGAAATGAAAACTTTTTGTTTTTTTCCGGTTATATGTAGTAGTTTTTACACGTTTTCACACAGCACCTCATGTTGATTTATATTTTATTAATAATAGCTTCGATTTTTAACTTTTTTTTATTTCACTTTTTTATTTAGTTTCATAGTATGTTTTTCACTTTTTTAAAATCTTAAAATTTCACAACACTCACTCTCAGCAAGTCAAAATGACAGATGAGCTATGAACTTTTTTTTTTTAATTTTAATGTTTTACTCTCGTACGTGTGTCAAAATAGAATTGACAGCTGCTGTCAACAGAAATCAAAATAGTGGACGCTTATAATGTCGTTTTCGATTCAACCCTTCCAGATTCGAAAAAATGATCTTTCTGAAATAAAACAACTTCCATTTAAATATTTAATTTCTTTCATTCGTTTCATTTTTTTTTTTCATTTTATTATTTTATAATCAGCTTATTATTTATTTAATTTTCACTTTCAAATATCAATCGGTTAATCAAATGCTTTACAAATATTTTTTTTATTTAAACTCATCTTTAGTTTTTGTTTTTTTTTCTTTTTATCCATTTAAATTGTCTTTTTTTAATTATTAGGTATTATTAACGACTTCCTGTATAGAAATCAACAAATTTATTTATTTTTTTTGTTTAAGTACTCTTCATTCTAATATTTATTTAGTTATTGTTTTTTTTTTGTTGTTGTTTAAAGTTGTCTTATTTAAATGTGCGCAAACTTTTACACAATTGATTTGCTTAATTAGTGATTTGTATTCTCACTTCACAGTTTTAGTTGTTGTTTTATTTAAACTTTTTTTGTTTTATTCAAATTTGTTTTTACAATTTTTTGTTGTTGTTAATGTTTATGAATTTTTAAATATATATGTATATATGTATAATACATACAAGTATATGTATGTACTAATGTAAATAGAAGACATGTTTTTTTTTCAATTCAACTTCTACTAATTAAATATTTTAAAGTTTTTTTTTTTTTTTTTTTTTAATGTAAGCAATTTGTATTTTTTTATTTAAATGTAATTGTATAGCGCGATTTATTGGTTTTAAAAATTCAATTTTGTTTAAAGTGTGTTTCCATTTAAATTTGCAATGTTGTTGTAGACAGCTACAGTTAAAATATATATATTTACTTAGGTAGATATATATATAATCTTTTTTTTTTGTTTATTATCAAATATACAATCATAAAAAAGTATCTCATTCATAGAGCACAGAATGTTTTGTGTTATTGTTTGTTTGAATGTGTTTTGTATGGTGTTTGAATTTTTAGGCTGATATTCACCAAGCCCTCTTAAGTTCAATTACCTCTGCTCAAAATGTTCTCCCTCATTAACTCATGAAAAAGAATTTTTTTATGAGGGAGCGATTTTCGAGTTAAGAGTATTTGGTGAGTACCGCCCTTAATGTTTTAAGATTTGATTGGTGTGGTTGTAGTTTTAATGTAGATATATTTGACTGTTTTTCTTTTAAATTTTTTAACTAAGGAAGATACGCTGATTAATGCTCGTTGCAAACTTTTCAATTTTTAAGTGTTAACTACTTCGGTCCATATGTTGGGTTTGGTTAGCTTTTGAGATCAATTTTTTTGTAGCAATTAATTTCACTCCAAATTGTCAAATTGACAAGAAGTTTGTTTTTTTCTCCAAAAATTTAAAATGTGTTTATTTTGTTTTTGTTAATTTCTGTTGTGGGACATTTTTTAGTATTTTGTCTACAAAAATCAAAAGCAAGTAAATTTGTTTGTTTTTTTTTAATGGTTTATTAATGTTATTTTGTTTTAAAATGGGCTACGATTTTTAAGTTAGTTAAGATTAAGCAATTAGAAAATATAAATTTCTTCTTTTCTTAGGCTATATGCATTTTTTTATGTTAAAATGTTATTTTTGTTTTTTTTTTTTTATTTGTTTTATTTAAGGAATATTTATCGATATGTACAAATGTCTATTTTCTTTGTTTAAGTAAACTGCAAAATGTTTTTTTTTCTATTTTATTAAATTTTGTTTTGAAACGGGCTTTTTTGTTTTTTTTTTTTAAACAAACCATTGAGTTGAGCTTAAAAGTTTTCGTCACAGATTTTTTTTTTGAAGAAAATGAGCTTGGGTGTTTTATAACGACAGTTCTCAATTTGTAGAAAATTAAATTATTCTTATAAACAATTTTAAAAAATAATTATATAAAATGAAACTTTAACAAAAATTATAATTATGTATAAAACTGTAGACGTTTCAAAATTAAAATTAAGTTAAAAATAATCTATCATAAAGTTATTTTCTTAATTCTGAACAATGACCTTTAGCTTTGTGCTTTTTAAACGAAAAATTTATTTTCCGTACAAAATAGCGTTAATAAATGGAATCATTTTTCTCACGCTTTCTTCATTCACAATTTTTTGCCATGACTCAAAATATCTAGCCTTTTTATCCTAGTACTAATTTAAACAAAAACACGAGATTGCCGTTTAATTAGTAAAAATTAGACCGAGAAATTGACTGAAGAAAGGACCTCGGAGGTTCTCCTTCAGGCATAGACATCTCCATATTTTAATTAACTCCGCCATCAGTACCTAAGGATATTGAATATCGAAGAAATTTTCTACAATCTCAACTAGTTGTCCAGAAATTTTTACTTGAGCATGAGGAAATTCAAACTTCTTTAGCCCAACGATTTCTGCTTCGTTCTAAACCCATGTTGTCATTTTTTGGAGATCCATGAGAGTAAGCATACGACGTTTGCGTAGACCCAGTGTTGGAGGTACCTTTGCAGAGTCCACTGAATTCCTCCACTTCCAGTCGACAAAGCTGCGTACAGTACATTCACGAGAAACCCACGAAGATACATTTTTCTGCGTTCGCAGTACAAAGCTTTTAATTCGTTTCAGGGCCTGTGATATGGCTGGCTTTTATTTCTAATAAGGTTAATTTATATTTCTGATCAAAATTTAATATATTCAAACACCGGATTGTGGAAAATTATAAAAAAACCATAAAATTATCTAATAGAAAATAAAAACAAGATTTTAACTAAATTGTTTAAATTTTTTTTATTTTAACGTTTTTTTTTTATTGTGAATTTAAATCAATGATTTAGTTGCATATTTTTTTATAATTAAAATATATTTAAATTTAAATGAAACAAATAGAAACAATATTGTTATTTTATGTTAAATTTGTAAAAAAAAAAAACTAACGCAAAGAAAAAAATTAATTTTTACAAAACAAAAAAAAAAAACATTTAATGTTTTAATATTTTTTTTAACTAAAACTTTGCATTGCTTTATTATGTTATTTAATTTTAGTTTTCTTTTTTAAATTGATTATGTGAAAATTAATTTAATACATAACTACAAAAAATACAATATTTTGTCTACTTGAAATGTTTTGAAAGAAGTAGATACGTTCTTGAGTTTTATTTATTGTTTTTTTTTTTACATTCTTGATATTATTTACAAAAATTTATAAAAGAATAATCGATCAAAGAAAAATGTATTTAAATAAAATATTTTATTATATTTTTGATTAGATGAAATTAAATTTTAATGATTTTATTTTTTTTTTCGTTTAGTTTTAATTAAAATTTAGTTATTAAAGATTTACTTAAAATAACAAAACAAAAAAAAATAATCTTATACATTTAATGGAATTTTTTTTTATATAAATTTTAATTAAAATAATTGTTTTTCTTCTTTATTTTTATCATGAATATAATATTATTTTGTTTTATTTATATGTTACATGTTGTTTTTTTTTGTTTAATTCAATGGTTGTATAAGTTTGTTGTATTAAGTTTTAATTTAAGATGTTTGTAATGCTTTGTCGTATTTATTTTTTGTATTATAACAAATGTGTTTTTTCATTGTTGAGTAGAAAAATGTTTAAATAAATTTAATATTTAATTTTATTTCCGCACCGCAGACAGATATTTTAGATAGTATGTCTAAACAAACTAAACAAACAGCTTATTAAAAAAAAAAAGAAACAAGAAATATCTTAAAGGCAACAAAAACATCGGAATCAGTCTCGGAATTTTTCCCGTCTTCGAAAATTAGGTATCTATATAAATTATGGTCGAAGTTTCCTTATATACTTGTATGAGCTCTAAATATTCTTCCGAATATATTGGCATTGTGGTTCGGGGTTTCATTTTATAGAATTTTTCGTAAGCGGCAGCAAGTCTCATTAATATTCCCAATGGGTCCCATAAACGTGCATATTATGTCCCACTTTTTTTTTTTTTGAAAATCCACCAAATATTCCCGATTTGAATGTTCGAAGTTTGGCTTTAGGATTGTCGAAGAAACAAAAAAAATAATTTACTTGACAAAAATGTCTTAGGTACATCATCAATCTCAAATAGAAACAATATGGACGAGCGTTTTTGTTGAATTATGGTATTTAAATTTTAAATTATTATACAAATTTAAGAAAAACTAAGTTGTGGTTAACAAGTTGTATAATTGCACAGTATTAACTTTATAAAAAAAACATCATATAAAAGAATTTTAGTTAAATATTTAAATATATCATTGGCAACATTGAAAACCTTAAAAAATCAATAAGTCATTGGTGTTGCTATAAAATATGATCAAGGGTTCTACATTTTAACAATTCAATTCAACTTCAATATTAGTGGCTACTCATGAAGAATGTAAGTTTTGTGGCTATGCTCAGCAAAGTCTTCTTGTCCAATAGAATGCGATTGAGTTGGATTTATAAAAATAATAAAAAGATTAACTACGTTATCATTTAGACAAGAAGTCAGTTTTAAAGCTATTGAGTATACACATTTTTAATTAAAAGTGAACAATGTAAGACAACGTTTCGAAACAAAAAAAATAATTTTTATCTCCGAGTCAAATATTCATATTTTGCAACTAGCAACGACAAAAATAATTGACCAAAATAAATACAAACTATAGGAAGGAAACAAAAATGAGTAATTTTCGTATTGTTAAGGCTTTTTTTCAAAACTAAGAATTGGGAAGAACCTTTCTTGAAACTTTAACACCAAGGAAATGAAATATAAAAAATATCATTGGCTTTCTCACATGACAGGTGAAATCCTGTAAAATCTACACTTTTACTAAAATTGTGGTTTTTGATGTCAAATGCTTCACAAAATTATTTAAAATTGAATAACTAAAAAAACGGTTATTTCATACTCCTAAAACTGGAGATTAAAATCACCGAAAACCGTTTTGTTTGAAATAATTTCAGAAAATTTTCCTCGGAATTTATTAGCATCTAATAAATCTGTGGTGATGATAACTCCATTTTTTTTTATCAATTATTTCTAATTCCTGAAAAGTCTTCTATTACTTTGGGCCCTAATTGAGGAATTTTTATATGGAGTTATAATTTTCATACCAAGTACCACACAAATATTCCAAGAGTTATCCGGAGATTACAAGAAGAAATGGAAAAGAATTTTTGAAGATGGGAACAATTTCAAGAGAACTTTATTTACAATGCTCCTAAATAATTTAAGCGGTACTGCTTAGAAAAAAATCAATATTTTTAAATCCAAGAGATAAAATGGGTTCTTAAAAATGAATTAATTTCTAAAAGAAAATATCTTTTAGGCTATGAATATATTATATCAGGATTTACACCTTTGTCTTCTCTCACAATTTTGAATTCCAAATTAAAAAAAAAAGGTTTAAAATGAAACAGCTTCGATACTACCTATACTCGATTGCCCAATAACTGGGTCGATACATATTTTATGCAATCAAATATATATTTCTACAGTTTTGCCGCCAAAAATTTTAAAAAGATAAATGCATACACAATATTTGAAATGATTTAAATGAACCACGAACGTATGAAAAGTATTTTTTCAATTCTATTGAATTTTTGAATTATCGTTCTTAACGTCTTTATTTCGCAGCAAGATAAAATATAGATAATTGTTATTCCTAAATGTTTTGCTTTAAAAAATCTTGTTTGATTTCTTTTTCTCAAATTTTATTTTGAAACATAAGAAAAGGGTTTCTACTTGAGTAGCCTTGCTTCATGATTACAAATTTAGTATTTTTTTTGTAGTTTACATTGTTTTTAAATGAAAAGTTAAAATTGTTTAAATTTAAGAATTTTTCTGTTTTTTTTTGGAGCAATGATAAAATTATTTAAATAACAAATCAAATTAATAATATACTGTCTTATATTTTTCTTCTTGTTTGTATCAAATTCAACACCCTACTCTTATTTATTTTATCATAAATTATTTCCAAATTGCTTGTTTTCTTTTTTTTTACAAAAATTTATTCCATACAATATGATAATGTTGTTTGTCTTGCTTATTTAAAATCCAAATGAGTAAATTTTCAAAAATATACTTTAGCAAAATTGTTGTCAAATATTTATGGATTAAAATAATTATTAAATTATTTTTATAATTTTCAATTTTTTGATGCAAATAATAATAATAATAATAATTATTATTTAAATAATTAATACAAAAGTTATCATTAAATTTATAGATATTAATGGATTTTTTAAGCATTTGTGATTGAAGGAAACAATGTTTGCTTTGATGTTTTTCTTGTTGTTGTTGTTGTTGTAGCGGTTGCTCTGCAGGTGTTGATTGGTATTGTTGATGTTGATGATTTGGTAATTGAAACCCATTTTGTTGCTGTTGTTGTTTTGATGATGTATATTTTTTTTTATCGATGGTATTGAAGATTTATTTAATTTGTTGTTAATGATTATGATGTTTTCTACATTAACTGCTTCAGCTGCTGCTAAAATAGTTACTACGGCATTATTTAATTTTGTTGTTGAAGTTGTTGTTTTTGTAGTTAAATCAGGAGCTGCTGTGATGATAGCGGCGGTAGCTGCTGCTGCTGCGGCGGCGGCGGCATTATTGGCGATGACATTTTCTGAGTTGTTGTTGCATTTGTAGTTGATTTTAATTACTATTTGTGAGTTGTTAATTTGAACATTAACAAAATTGTAATAATCTTTTTCCCATTGCAACTGTCATGGCCTATGGAACCTGTTAAGAGAAAAAAAATAGTGTTAGTTTTTTTTATTTATTAAAATAAATATTTCAAATAAACTATGTTAAGATTTGTGCCAGTGTTCCGTGAGATCACCTTTTTCAGAACAATGAGCGAGATAATACCTGTACCAGCGGATTTGTGTATTTCGAGATCTGTAAGTATTTTGGAAACTGTACGAGTTTGGAAAATAATTCCCTAATATTCTTAAGTGCAGACGAAGTTATATTAGTTGTTAGTGAAAGCTTAAAATTACCAAAACATTAGTTTTTCAGTTTGTTCAGACTGGTACATCGAATATCGTTCACCACTTCACCTGCTGTTCATCGATTTCGAAAAGGCGATTGACAGTGTCAATATAGAATTTATTTGGCTTGCTTTGCGCAGGAGGGGCATCCCGGATAAATTGATTGCTATAATCAAGGCTACATATAAAGGATCCAAATGTCACTTTCTGTATAAAGGGAGGTTGTCAGAGGAGTTTGAAATCCAAAATGGAGTTAGACAGGGTTGTATACTGTCACCCATACTGTTCCTGTTCGTAATAAAGCATGCAGCTTTGTCGAATGCAAATGGAGGAATTCAGTGGAATCTGCTTTCACACCTTAAACATCTAGACTACGCTGATGACGTATGCTTATTCTCTCATAGGATCATGGATCTCCATCAAATGACAACAAGGGTGGAGAGAGAAGCTGAAAGCGTCGGGCTTAAGATCAATACGGCAAAAACAAAGAGGATCAGCCTTGGAACTTCCTCATCTACTCAAATAGATATTTCTGGACAACCAGTAGAGATGGTAGACAGTTTTCAATACCTTTGGAGTATTGTCTCTACTGATGGCGGGACCGAACAGGATATAACCAGCCGAATAGGGAAAGCAAAGGCTGCATTCGGAATGCTGTTCAAAATATGGAGGAACAACTCTATAAGCTTAAAGACCAAGCTACGATTGTTCCGCTCTAATGTAGAATCCGTGCTTCCTTATGGATGCAGCACTTGGAAAGTAACACCCACTGTCACAAGAAAGCTGCAAACGTTCGTGAAAAGATGTCTGCGAAACATCTTGCGGTGCAATGGAACCCTGTCACGCAGCAAGGCAGAGGAGTGGGCCGACCTAGAAGTACTTGGCGAAGAACGGTCGAAGAGGAATCAGTACAACTAGGGAAGAGTTGGAGAGAGCTGATGTATATCTCCAGAAACAGTACACGATGGCTCGTAGGAGTAGTGGAGGCCCTAGGCCCCGCAAGGGAAACCCCACGGACGTAAAAGGTTTGAGGACCTAAAAAAGTAAAGTAATTGAACAAATATGATGTGCAAGAGCTGTGGTTTTAATAAGACGGCGCAACGCAAACGTTTGGTAACCGCATAGTTTCACGTTTTGTACCCGTGAATTCGCCTGCGAGATCGATACTACCGATATGCGGCCAAAAATGTTGGATAAAGTGATCAGTCGTGGCGGTTATATCATATTTAAAAAGATTGTCTTTCGAATAAAATTAATTTCATGTAATTTAAAATTCCTCTTCAAAATTCTAAAAAATTAACAACTAAAAAACAGAAAACCTTACAGAAGATTCCAACCTACAAATCACTTTCTATCAACCCGTAAGTAGGGCTATGTCCTTCCATTTTCACTGTTTGTAGTCAATTTTGAACATCCCCTATATCACTATCTCCAACTACCTCAATCCATCCGAGGAGGAAGCTCTTCCTATATTTTTACTACTTTTAAATGATTTAGTTGACAATATGGTAAACCATTTTTGGTATGATGATGGAGGATGGAATTGAGTGCAGATAGGTATTATGAAGTATTTTCGTTGCCAATATGGATAAAGCTCCATGGAAATTCTTGGACTTTTGACTAGAAAGGAAGGAGGAATCCTCTTTCATGTCCATGTGAGAATTAATTGCCTTTTATGTAAAGAGGTTAACCTGAGCAAGTTTGTCAACAAAAGAATCCACTCGTATATCCTTGTTTTTTTTTTTCAATTAGATGCATTTTATTAGTTTTACAATATTTTGTTTTTTTGTATATACAGCTTTAGAAAATAAATAAAGACCGAAAATAGAAACAATGTTGGTTCAGGAAAATTATCTCTTCGTTTCACGGCAAGAATAGCTAAGTACTTTCATGCCTTTCAAAATACAATAAAAAAAAGGACTACTACTACACCAGCTGGTACATATTAACCGTACCCGAAGACCATTTAAGATTCCCTCCACTCTATAGGTTCGTTCTTTTTGGCATGTGGATATATTTTCCATTAGAACAAACAACAATGGGCCAACGAGGACGAACAGAAAAAAAACGACGGTAGTTGAAGAGATAGGAGGAGAGGACATCCCCAAAAAAAAACAGGGCCATGCAAATATTTGCGCTGAATTTTAGAGAAAAGCAATTAAAATCGAATTTGTGCAATGAAAGAGGATTCTTTGTATCCTTTCGTTTTTTTTTTATTTTTTGGGGGAACTGAGGGGGGCAGAAATCTAACATTTGCTTCGAGCTGTTGTCGTATAATTTAGAATGCAACATTTGCAGTGGCAAATGTTTTTGTGGCTTTTAAACGATATCGAATAGAACTTTCTCTGTTCGTCATTGTGTCGTCGTCGTCTAGGGTCGTTTTTGGCTAAATGAGAATACGAATAGCAATGGCAATAAATTGCTTTGGATGAAAGAACAATATTTAGATACTAATTTAAGGTTTTTTCTTAATTCGGATTCACAAAGTATGGCTATGGACATTAGGGGAATTGATTTAACTATAATAAATAAAGACCAAAGGTAGATTGTACCGCTTTTTGTTTGTCTTTTATTGTGTTAGTAGGTATCTTTTGTGCTCTTAATCAGAATGAGGTCATAATGAGTTCGATTGACAATATTTGGAATAGTTGTAGTTGGGGGTATCAAAATGAAAACTTTTTTTTTCGATATCCTTATAAAATAAGCCATAAATTCAAAAATTTGAAGATCTGCTTCTCTTTGAATTAAAAAAAATAGTTTTTTTTCTTGGTTGAAGATTTTCCAAATTTTTTCACTACTTTACTATTTGCAAATTTTTGTGAAAAATTGAGAATCCGTTTTCTATTGATCAATATTTTTTTGAAAACTATAAAACCTCGTTATTTTTTCTTATTTTCAAAAATTATGACGAGTGATCTGGAACGGAACCGTTTTCGAAAAGTTAGATTTACAAAAAAAGGCACACACAAATATTAAAAATCATTTCAGCGTATTCAAAAACGCAGTCTTCTCCTTTAGGAAATCGAGAATAGAAAAACATTATTCGTGGCAGGTCATTCGAAGGCTTTTTTTTATAATTTGCGCGCGCTCAAGGGGATTTTTGGTGTACCCTTTAAATGTTCAACACAGCGCGGGCGTGAAGGATATGTTAGGATGGGAAGGGAAAGTTGTATGGAAGGTTGGGCGGTGCGAGGTACTGAACTGGTGGTTGTCTCAGATTTTATCTCCAGGCTTGGCGGATGGGCTAAAGCGGAGAAAAGCCAATACAAGTAAAAACTAAAACGCTTTCCCAAAAATCTTGCAACCACTTTGAGAAATTTAAGGTTTTTAACGGCATCGTTATTTTTAATTTAAGGGATAATTTTTTGTTCTGAATTTCTTGGATAGTTTTAAAATAACATTGCGTGAAAAAAAATAAATATTATTTAATTTTGATACGCAAAAAAATACCGAAACCAAGTTAACCAATTTTGAAAAAAAAAAATTGAAAATTAAATAAATGGTTGAACTTTCAGTGAAGAAGTAACAGTATCTCTCAAATTTTTGGCTTTTTAGTAAGCCAATATCTTTTACCGTTTTCGATAAAAATGCTAAAGATGACCACTTACATGACCATTTTCGTCCACCCATGTTTACCTCATTTAACCACCATCACAGTTTTAAAGAAAAATGATTTTGTAAAATTGTTGGCCCCCAAAAAAATGTTTTTTTGTAATTTTTTTCATGCTTTCGATCTTAAACATTTTTTGACTGATTTTTGAAAAAACAGTAAATGAAATGTTCTTTTTCTATTTTTTTGTAATTTCATGTTGTTGAAAAATTAATTTTGTTATTAAATGTATAAAATGACCAAGCTTGAAAATCGGTCTGACATATTAAAAAAAAAAAAAAATTCAAATTTTGAAATTTTGTCTTGTTGGCAATTATCAAAAATTACCATAGTTTAATTTTTTTTTTTCAAAACTCGCAAGTAGAAAAAGAACGTTTACATGTGTGGTAAAACTGAGATGGAATTATAAAAGACAAAAAAATAGTTTCAATATTGTGTTTTCAAAAAAATATTTCAAGCCTTGAGCGATTTCAAGGAAATTTACAAAAGTTCAGGTATAATCGTTGAAAAAATAACAAATGTATCAATTCAATCGGATTCCAGTGGTTAGAAAACATTCCCTCACATTTGTCAACGGATGGCCGCCATCTTGAGTTTAGTTCATTTGAGGGACGAAGTTGGTAAACATCAGTTTTAGTGATTTTAGAAAAAAGTATCCTAACAAAAATTGTTCACTATGATATTTCCAACTGCTTTTGCTACAAATTTTTTTTAGAAACAGTTATGACAAAAAAATAGAAAAAAGCACAAAAAAAATAGTCGAGATCCTAAAATAAAATGTTTTACAGAATCAGTAGCAACACTTACAATAGAGTTCTAAGCTTTTTTGGAAACCAAAATTCTGTAGTTTTACTTTGTTTTACTTGTTTTACAATTTTTGATAAAACGGCTTTCAAAGCCAACCTTTTTTCGAATCTTTTTGTAAACCACTGGAGGACCCAGTTTTGCGAATGACATAATTATTTAAGCATATATACCTCGTTAAATGTCGACTGCCCTCATGCACTGCCATCTCCGATGATTTAAACTCATTCAATTCCTTCCGTATGGCAGCCTTATCTTTAGGCGTCAGTCTTGTCCATGGCTTATCAGCTCGTCGATCATAGTCGTGCGCCTGTGTCACCTCGATATAATCATTAAACCGAATGATCTTCTTCTCTTTAAGTTCTTCGACAGTGGGTCGAAAACTAAGCTTTCGCAGCAAATAGCTTTTTTTCTCTTCCTTCTGTTTCTTCTCTTCGGCGGGTGATTGTGCTATATAGATTTTTTTTTTTTTGATTTATAACAAAATAAAAAAGAAAACAAAAACAAAAAAAAAGGATGTTGGAAATGGGGGACGGGAATGGACGAAAAGAAAGAAAAAGAGAAAGGGTGTGCCTTTCGGTTAGCAAGCAAATTCAACCGATTAGTTGCAGTTACATTTACTCTTTAGAATATTCCTTTCCACCAATTCCTCGGCAGTCGGACGCATCGATAGCCGACGTATAAGTCGGGCACCGATTGCCTCCTTGGATTCTTTGATCTCGTTGTCTGTCACTTGGTGCAGGATATTCCGATTGATTAGATCCTGTTTGTCCGGTCGCAGTTGCAATTTAAGTGATAGGCTTTCTTTGCGTGCGATTTTTGCTTGCCGATCATTGTCGTCGCTGCCACGGTAGAGAATCCGTCCGTCACCTTCGTCACTATCACTATTCTCGTTTATCACAATTGGTCGAGTGTTCTCCTTGTTCTCTACCTGGCATGGTATATTGAACATTTGTTGCCTACTGTTAAAAATTAAAAAGAAAGAAAGAGAGAGAAAAAAAAATACAAATTAGTATAAATTATTTAAGGAAAATTCATTTAAATTTCATGCAAGCGTTATCAAAAAAAAAGAACATTTTAAACTTACAATAAAGATTCAATACATGCTTCATTAATGATTTTGAGTGCAAGTTGTTAAATGTTTCTCAGTATATTGAAATTACCAAAATGTGCTTTCATGCGCAATTATTTTTGTTTACCGCTCCAGCAATCACAATTCCACTTCTTTTGAAGTTCATGCTTTGGCAGTATTTGTATTTTTAGCAATTTCTCAAAATTAAATCAGTTGAAAAACAAACCTACCACAATTTCCAAAAAGCTTTTTTTCCCGAATTTTAAACGAAGTGTTTAAAAATTAAATTCGAAGCCAGTGGTTCGTTCTCAGAAAAGTTGAACTAAAGGATTTGCATGATAAACTGTAGCAAGGATATTAAAAAAAAAATAATACAACAGTCTAAAAGAGAGTGTTGCAGCTGAATGGAAATTTTGGGAATTGAAATGCAGTAATATTATATCCTGCTAATTGAGAACTCAGTGCAAAGACTTAAATTTAAATTAAATAAGTAGTTTAGTTTGGAATAAATTAAATAGTCAGATTTAGAATCGACGTGTACTGGTTACATTTCAATTAATGTACTGACCGAAAGTAAGCCTCAAAAAGAGTATGAAATACAAAAGATATGTAATCAATACATAATTTAAAGATCAACTACAAACAAATATGTAGATAGTGATTACATAATTTAATAATACAAAACTGTAACCATAACAGCAAATAATGCACTGAATACAAGAAACGTACACTGAGCCTCTATTAATGCTTTTTTTGAATACAAACGGTATCTCGTGAATGCAACTCATGATATCTCATGAATACAGCTCTCTAGCCATTCAAGTTAAAGCTGTAGCTATCACAAAGGCTTATGTAGTGAGTACAAGTACCGTGCACTAATTTATTATTGATTTGGTTTAAATATTTGAAACTTTAGCTTGGTATTTTTGTGTCTGCTAATTCTGTAAAGGGGATTTCTTTGTAAGTTTTAACACAACTAAGAAAATTAAGTTAAAAGTATTCATTACTACATTTAAGAAAATTAAAAAAATGCTTTCATTCACTACGTTTTTACAACAAAACTAAGTTTACAATTTTTTTTAAATTATTGTACATTTTTGAAATAATTTAAGTTATTTCACCAATGAACTTATACACTTTAGATAAAACATTTTCAGAATTTTCACTTCTTACAAAAACATTGGTGAAACGGTGAACACTTCACACAATATTTGGACACTCAGGCGTATTTATTAAAATATTTGCAATGCTTTTTTTTTCTGATTTATTAGAAAACAGAATAAATTCATTATTATTGATCTAATCATAATCGATTGAAAAATAAGATCCACCCGTTTTCAAAAATCCAAAAAAATATTTTTTTTGAAAATTTTGATATGCAATGATTGTATGATTGTAAAAGATCTATTTCATAAAAAAAAGTCGCAATCCGTCAAACCATTAATGAGAAAATCGGAAAAAAAATTCTAGTTCTATGGCAGCTTTTAACCCTTGGTATTTATTGAAGAAATAATTTTAACTATTTTCAAAAAAAAAAAAAAAAAAAACGGTGCGTAAACAGTTATTTTTGGAACTAAACAATTTTGTTTAATTTCACATCCCTAATACCCATTTATAATTCAATAACTGACTTTTGTACCATTTTCAAATAAATATCAAAATCATTTCCCATCAACAATGCCTTTATCCATTTTGCCTCATTAATTCGGAAACCTTCCAGAAATTCAAAACAAACACAATTTTGTGCTCGAAATTACATCAATCAATAACCTGCCAATTAAGCTTTAATTAAATAAAATTTGCTATTGACATACTGATGGATTAATATTTTGTGACATTTTGCCGTCGACGTCGTCGTCGACGAAAATTCAACAACAAAAAAAAACCCAAATAGCTGAATGAAAGGGGTCCCCAAACATCTACACGAAAATTATGAATTTCACTGAAAAATTAGCGAATCCTTGTTTTCCACTTCTCTCCCACTTGCTCCCTTCAAAAATATGTATAGGTTATAAGTTTCAGTTTGCCTTTGTATATCTTTTGTGTATGAATGAACAAAATAATTATTCGGTAGGTGGGTACATTCTTCGCAACCCCTTTACGTGCGTCCTTTTTATTATGTCTCAAAAAAAAAAGAGAAGTGTGTTTCATCAGATTATAACTTTTGAAAACAAGAAAAAAAAAATGATTTGCTTATTTTTAAGCTTAAGTGGGTACACATAATTTTCAGCTTTTTTTTTTGTTTCTTTTCGTTGTTTGAGTTTTCCCGTGAAAAAAGGGGTCTTTTTAATTTCATTTGTTGAGGAATGTTGAAACAATGAAAGAATCAAAATGAGATTATGCAAAGAAGCAAAAGGTATAGGTAAGCATGTTCCATGATAAAATGGAAGCACGAGCTGCTGAAAAGTTCAAAAGACTACGACACTTTTTGTGTGGTTCTGTTTAAGATCAAAAAAAAAAAAAAAAAAAACATCCCATATACGAATTGTCTTGAAAAAGGATCTATTTACGAAGGATAATTATTTAAGTTACTTTACTATTTTTTTTTATTCTTTGAAGAAACACAAGTCTTCAACTAAACCTTAATGCCTGTTTTCACAATTTTTTTTTGTCTTTATAGAGATTTCTTTAAGAACCCCAAAAGTGTCTTTGAAAATTTCCCTAATCCTTAACATGTGCCATAAAGGCAAAGTTATGCATCCATAAAATTACTACAAAAAGTTCTGTGCGATGGTTTTCATTATGACGCGACGCCATTTCATTGGTCATTCAATTCTGAACTCAAAGTAAAATATCTAGGAAATGTCTTTGGCTATAATCATATAGGAAATACCAATTTGATTTTGATCCTTCTCTGCTGCACGAAATCCTCTTATTGATTTTGCTTTTTTTTTTTTTGCTGAAATAAAAACTAACTAACATCTTGATGGGTTTAATAGAAATGTATCTCTGAGTATTAGGTATTTGCAAATCTATACAAAATCATCATCAAATATGTAGATAGTTGAAATTCCATTTTAATATTTTGTCAAATAGGAAGTAAGAACATTTTCATAGAATTTACATAATACTTATTTTTCTCTCTCTCTCTGCATCCCACACAAAATGTTTCTTTCAAGGACAGAGAAAAAGGACTTTTTTTTTCTTTTTGAAAAAAGACTTTTTTTTAAAGGTATAGCTTTCATGCAGTATACATAAAAACTATAAAATTGTCTGCATAAGGACATTATTTTGAAAGTGAGAGATTTTAAAATTAAATGAAGCATTTTTTTTTTTGACAAAATGAAATGAAAGAATTTTCAAGGTTCACTTATATTTCCGGAATGTGCTTTTCCTTCTATTATACATTTATACTGTTATCTAAGCTTATATTGCTTATTTTAAGTGGAAATTTATCAACTCAAAGGTATAAAAGCTGGATGTTGTAAAAATTATTTGTATCTCGGGATTGAAGTTGAAGTTTGAAATTTGACATCAAGAAGATATGATCTAATTTTTACTTGCGACTATTATAGGTACTATAGGCAAGTTTTGGATTCGTGCTCAAAATTGAACTCAAGATATTATTCAGACCTAACATTACGACGATAGAGAACTGACTGTACCTCGACCTACAGCCTAAACTACTGAAGTGATTTTCTTCAAACTTTGGACACAAGGTTTTGGGGAGATTGCCTAGAGGGGAAATCGAAATTTTTTTTAGCTCCAAAAATAACCGTACCTGTCATAGTACCTACCGTTTAGACAAAACATTTTTATCCCGAAAACGGCTCTTACGATTTTGATGAAATTTTTTAAATAGGGGGGTTTCAAGTTATCTCAATAATTTAGTCAAAAAATATTTTTGAAAAAACCGTTATTAACGGTACTTGCTATAGAACCGGATTTTTGGATTTCAGTTTTCTTGTACACTATTGGATGGATTTCGATGATAATTTTACTAAAGGAGGTCCTACATATATAATCTTATCAATATTGAATATCAAAATTTTCAAAAAAATATTTTTTGAAAACTAATAAATATATTTTTTTTAATTTGGGTTCAAGTGTATGTTATCAAATATTAAAAATGTAAATACCAACTTTTTTTTATAAAAATACTTATAAAATATAATACTTTGTTTTTATACTCAGACTTTAAAACAAAGATGTTATCGCTCATTGGAGCAAGTACGTGCGACCCAGTCGTGCATTTTATTTACACTTGAAAAAACTTGTTAATCAGAAACGTGGCCATTCTGCCTGAATTTCCATCAGAATATACAGTGGCTCACAATAAAAATGACCCATTTAAAAAACTTAGTCAGAAAGTAATATTCTACAATATTTTAAGCTTATTTCAAAAACATCAACTAATTTAAAAAATAATAAAACACTAAAAAGTGCTAATTTTTTACTGAAAATGTAAAAGAAAAAAACTAATTTGAAAAAAACATTTCAGTATTTTGCAGAGAATCGTTTTTTGTTTTTTTTTTAAAACGTTTTGAAATTGTTTTTTTTTTGGTAGAGTCGGTGCTTATTTTGTAAGAGTTTTAGTAAAACTCTTTTCAAGTAATGTTGATTAGATACAGTGGAGGTAGTTCCCTAAAAACACTAAAAAAAAAACATTGGAAGGCCTATTTACTGGCAATACTGTCTATTCTAGCGCTTGGAAAAGTTTTGTAAGATCAGGCAAAAACTGTCGATTTCTAGCGCAAGTTTTGGGTGAAAAAAATATTGATTTGGAAATTTCTCCACTGTATCTTAATTTTTTACAAGAGAATAATTTTTTCAGAAATTGGAAGTTTCTCCCAAGAAGCAGTTTTTCGTGAAAAAAAAACATTTGTTATTTAAGCCTGCACACTGCACAGGGTGGAGTTTAACCCCTTGCTCTTGAGAGTCATGTTATGTCATCATACGCACTAACCATAACTCGCATTTACATAAATTGAGTCATTCAGCCCTTGTTTCTCCGTGAGAAACAAGTTTATTTGTTCAGATTACAAATCTCATATTTTCGATTTTCAATTAGGGCTGTCTGCCAGATGTCAATATTGAAAAATTTTAGTCTCGTCTCGCTATGGTTGAAGTGAGTCTCTTTTCGGTCATGTATCGAAACCAACTCAACATTTTTTTCGATGTCGTCCATTTGTATGAGTTGAGTTTTGAAAAAAAAACTACATAAACTACTATTTGAGTTTTCTCTTTTGAATTAAGAATGATAACAAAATGTATGACAATTGATATAAAACCGTTTTTACACGATTTGTAAGTTTTTCTTTCATATTTTTTTTTGTTTTCAAAATTTTAAGTTTGAACGAAGTTTTGTTAAAAAAAAAAACTATTTATGTAAAGAACTGCTATCTTAGAAAACTGCCATTCCCACCTAAATGGGTTAGGTAGACTCTACCTTTTCTACAAATAATTGTTACCATTTTTTGTCGCTTGAGTTATCGTTCTCTCCACAAATATGTGAATTTTTAAGAAGCTATTGTTGGTCCTCTTATGAATTGTCTTTGTCTAAAAATTGATATTTAATTTATTCACATAAAATGGATATTTTCAACATTTCTATCTGGCCAATCAGTTCAATAAAACTTATTTACTTCAACATCCAAAAATACATAGAAACTGAAACAACTCCTCCCACAAAGGAGCAACGAAAAATCACCAAATTTAGTTAATAAACTTCAACAAAAAAAAATTACGACTTCAATCCAAAGGGAATAATAATATGCCAACAAAAATTAAAAAAAAAAAGAAGTTTAATTTGCCCATTTTCAGATTTAATTGCTTTTCACTTTACTTTCATTTCATTTCTAATCCTTGAAAAGCGACCGTCACAACTTTTCTATAAATTCTTCTATGATTTTAAAGAGAAAACTTTCAAAATACGAAGTATATACTACTTAACTTCTTGTTGATGGCATTAGAAGGCCAAACCAAATCGTTTTCGTTTTACTAAATTTACTTCAAGTATTCTTGTTGTTTTATTCGTTTTTTTTTTTGTTACAAAAATTTTAAACTTTCATTTTATCCGTAAAATATTCAAGATAATCAAAGTTAGATATTCCTTAAGGATTATAATACCTACATTAAAGTAGAAGAGCAAAATGGGGGAACTTTTTAATTAGAACAAATTGCTTGCTTAAGAACTTACCACACTACGCACAAGTAAAACCCATGTATCTACATTGGAGAACACAAAAGGGCTAACTTTTTTAGTCATCAAGACTGTTTCTTAATTCAATACTAAGAGTACTATCAATAAATTTATTGTTTCTGTTTTGCTTTTGGATTTTGTTTAACCTGTTTAAGGGGAATGTTGGAAAGTATATCCTCACCTCAGGGGGAACACTCTTGGCAACCATTTCTTTTTCTTTTTTCAAAGATTGGAATTTTGTTTTTGGAGTTAAAAAATTAACTTTACGTCGTCGGCAAGGATAATTTTGTGCTTAGAAAAGCTTTTGGTGTTTTTGGAAGAAGTGGTAATATATGTATGTACGTACATTTTCGTTTTAGGTACATTTTGGATTTTTAAAATTAGAACATATTTAAGTTAATTAAGTCTTTGTTTAAGCCTCAATAGGCCTGTTTAAAAAAACACGGCTGGGCTTAACAATTTAGGTGTTAATTGCAACCACAACAAAGCCCATTCGGGCTTAGCTTAGCCCAGAGATTTTTTGGGGCTTTATTTAAGATTTTTATCAATAGTTTGTACAGAAATTCAATTTTTTTCAAGATGACCGTTTGGATTTAAAAAAACGGACAATACATCAAAGATATTGCATTTTTGATTCGATTTGGGTTCAGTTTGTTCGCAGTGGGTTAGTGGCAAATAATGAGTTGGAATAGTTAATCATGGATTAAAAATGGTTAGCTGTGAACTTGGCGTCAAACCGGAATCGAAAATGTAAAAAAAATTAAGTTCGCAAAATTTGCTTAATTGCGAAATTTTTTTCATAATCAATTCAACGATGTTATAAATTCCTAAATTATGAACACAACTTAAGATAATCTAAAAATGAAAAAAATTCCAAACTTGCGAAAATACGAAACTGGTAAAATTTTACATAATTGGAATAATTTTTGTAATATTCTTATTTTGAGGAAAACGAAAAATTAAAAATTCTTCGCAAAACTCGTTAAATTGAAGAATTCAATTTTTAATTTAATGTCAAAAAAAATTTGGAATTCGGTACTTGGTGGAATCAGTTGAGCATAAATCAGCACAACTAAAATTTCGCAACTGCTTTTAATATATTAATTTCAAATTTAGCATAGAAAAATTCATAGAACAAGGAGAAACATTTCGTGAGGTTTGAAAATAGAAAAAAAAAAAGAAAAATTTTCTTTCGCCAAATTTGCAAGCTTGAGCAATTTTTATAATTCAAATAACGAGTTCAAAATTATCCCTTCGGAACTTCTGGGCACAAGTTGAGAACTGTAGATAAAAAGGCGGTAGTGGAAAACGAGAAAAATGGCCCATTCGCAAAATTTTTATGTTTGCGAAATTTATCGCAAACGTATTTTGAAATATCCTTTTATTTTTTCGGCACAAAAAAATGATTATATTTGTATAGAAAAATCAAAAATACAAAGGATAAAATTCATTCGCAATGTTTGCAAATTTGTGATATTTTTTTTTTTTTAATCTTCGGAATAAAGCAACAAACGTTGAAGATATACATATCAACAAAGCACAAGTTGAGAAAAAAGCAGTACAACTTATGTTTTTGAGAGCTCGTCTTGAATACAAAAAAAGTTCATTCGCAAAATTTGCAAATTCCATTTTTTTATGTAAGGCAGAAGTTTTTTTTATGAATTATACCTTTGTATATGAAAACTATAGTACTCTCATGGCGAGTTTTTTTTTAAGGGTTGCCCGGATCCTGGTGGTGGCGCTGCAAAATGTGAGGTGTAAAATTCGATTTGGTGAGTCTTTTAGCGTCGAAAATTGGTGGTAGGGGCAAGAGGAGACTATTTTTTGGATAATTGCATCCAAAAAATATCAATAAATATCATTTAAAACCTCTATAAGCTCTCCGCAAAAAAAAAAGAGTAAGGGTTGCCGGTATACACTAGATGTCGCCCATTCGACTTCCACCACGAGAGTACTATAGTTTTCATATACAAAGATTATACATAAGAAACAAATGGTTTCTTCGCAAAATTTGCAGATTTACAAAATCGACGGTAGAAAAAATTAATTAATCAAAAAGGAAACAAATGGTTGACGAAGTTTGCAATTTTTATGAATCTGTACAAAAAATTACAAAGTTGTGAAATTTTCTTTAATCAACGGCAAAAGTTTTTGTTTTTAGTCATCATAAATTTTGATCTAAATCAATCACCTTTATTTTGCATTTTTTAATTGTACGCGTCTTGTTCCGCTATTTTTATAACATCAAAGGAAAATATAAAATTAATTTATGTTTTATGTATTTAACCACTTTTCCTATTTTAAATGAATCGAAGTTTCGAGTGAACTAAAAAAAAAAGTATCAATGTTTTATTATTTTTTTAATTGAGTCCTTCACAGAAAAACATCTCAATTATCCTTGAATTTAAAATAAGACAAACCAGACCATCATCATCATCAGTCTAAGGATTATTTACATTAATTTCATGCTAATTGAAATGGCAAATAATACAAACTTTAGCAGTAAAATTAAAAAAAAAAGAAAAATTAAAAAAAAAAACGTTCAAAGCATCTTCAATCTCTCGCAACAGGAAATAGGAAACAAAAGTAAATAAAATGAAAACAAAAAAAAAAAAAAAAAACTCATGATTACCATATCCTAACCCGAGGCCGTAAAATTGGTCTACGCAGCATTAAGAAAATGAGAAGAGAAAAAAAAAATTTTATATAATTTTGTCAGAATAGAGAAAAGGATATTACGTTTTTGTTTTCCTTCGTTTACTTACTTTAATGAATAGTTATTAGCCTCCTGCCTCACAATCAATGGCCTCTGATTCGCCGATGATGATGATGATGAACCACCACCACCAGAACTTCCTCCTGACGAACTACCACCAGCATTATTAGCCTGTTCTTGAGTTGGTGTTCCAGGCGATGAGTTTGATTGACCAGGTTTCTTTTTCAATGCGGATTTAAGAGGAACTGCATTTGGTCTGGGCTCTTTGGCTGGAATTTCCTCAATACGACATGTGTCAATATTTTGATTTGGTTGTTGCAGTGGGAATGGATATTCATCTTCCGAATCAAGTTCATCTTGATCGTTATCCGGATCTATTGTTTTTTTTTTTATTTTGGAATAAAAGAAATTGATTTTCTTTTAAATATTTTAAATTAAGAAAATTTACAAATATTTAATAAAGAGGATATAATTTAGTAGATAAGCAAGGAAATGTTTAGGCTTACAAAAGACCATGATTGAATTGTTTATATTATGGAGTTATTAAGACACAAATTAAAGACAATTAATTAATTATTAATAAATTCTGTAGGTTAGCGGTTGTATTTATTTTTAGTTTTTTTTTGTGCTAAATATCATCAGTTTTAATGTTAATTTAAATTTTAAAAAGAAAAAAAAATCAACAAAGTTAAATATTGTATTTAATTTATTATTAATTGTATCTAAGTTTTAAACTTAAAATTTAAAAATTTTTGTTTTTTTTTGCTAATATTGAAATATTTAAATTTGAAAACCAAAAAAAAAAATCTATGGAACAAAAATATTTGTAAAATTAAAATTTTGTAGAAAATTAAAAAAAAATGCTTTATCACAATACTGATTTTCTTCTTTAAATATTTTTTGAATACACAAAATAATATAATAATATTTTTCCCTTTTATAGTGACAAAAAAAAACTTTTCAAGTTAATTTAAAAAAATCCTTAATCATTTTTTAAAAATCTCCTTACCTTCGATGTACAATAATTACATAAGGATAGCATTTAAAAATATATTTATTTACAACAAAATATTGAAATTATTATTTTTTGTTCTTTAAAAAAAAATATATTAAATGTTTAACCTTTCATATTATGTTTAATAGTAGAATTATATGTAAGTAGGAGTACGTTTTTTTATTTTAAACAAAATGTAATTTGCCCTTGAATACGTTTAAAGTATTTAAAGAATTAAATATTTTGTAAATTAAATTAGTTTTATTAAAAATTATTAATTGATGAGCTACAAACTTTGTCATAATATAATTTTGCTTTTTTTTGGACAGTTAATTTTAATTTCTGATAATCTGAAAAGTTTATTTTATTTTATTTTAAAAATTTAATTTTTGAATATTTTTTGAGCTTCTTGAAAATTTAATTTCGTTGGATCGTCCTTCCAGTAACACTTTTTCACGAATATCTCGAGAAATTTTAATGGTACCTCAATTTAAGGGCAGTTCTGATTTTTTCTACCCAACTTAAAAAAAAACTAACTTTTTTTTTCAAAATTTGAAATATTGCTCTTCAAAAATTTAAAAAACAAAAAAAAATTAATTTTAATTCAAATTCGTGTGTTTTTTAAAAGAGATGTAGACCCTGTTCTTTCCGATCCAAAGTTGTACAAAATTAAAATCGATCGAAAAATCTAATAAAATTATTTTGAAAAAAATATTGGGGTCTATAACTTTTTTTAAATGTCATAATAATAATGCACTTATATCAAATTAATATAATTTTAAATGTTAATTATTTAAAGTTGTCTGAAAATTTAATAAACAAATTTTCCTAAAGTAAAAAAAATAAAATGTTTAGATCACACTCAGTTAAAATATGTTTGAAAGTAGAAAAAAAGAAACTTTTAGAGGCACCCTATTATAAAAAAAATCTGTTTTTTTTTATAAAAACAAGCTTTAAACACTCTTTGCATAGTAAAAATACGATTTGTCCTGAGTCCGTAAAAAAAAAACATTTTCATATAATTTTTTTGAAAATTAATCAGATTTTCGTATTATTTTAAGAAGAAAACTACTTAAAATGTAAATCAATAAAACAAAAAACGTTTCAACATTCTTCAAAAATCTATGAACGAGTATATGATTTCTTTTGTCGATTCACAGCCTGCAATGTGAAGAACTGGTTTTCAAGTTTTCGACAGAGATTTAGATTTCTAGAAACAGATCTTTTGATCAAAACTTAATTTCCCGTATATTTTTATTTTAGTTTTTTCCAACCATATTTTTGTTTCTCTTAAACAAAGTATGTAGCTCCCATGCCAAAAAAAAATCACTTTTTATATTTTTGAATTAATAAGAAAATTAGATACTAAAATATTCAAATAACAAAAGAAAGCAGAGATAAATTAAAAAGACAAAAGCATTACAAAAAGGAATTATACGTATAATAAATTACCAACATTCGCTACGAAAAAAAAATGACGATGAATGATAGAGTAATTATTACACACACAAACAAAGTCAAAAAGAACAATTCATTTAAAAAAAAAATAAATAAATAAAAGGATTTTCAATCCTTTAGCCAACCATAAAATACGATTAAGAGATAAACATTATTATATTAGTTGAATACAAAAAAAGACTTAAAAGAATACCAAAACCAAAAAAAAAAAAAGAACGAAGAAGAAGGAGAGAGAGAGAAAAAAAAAGAAGAAAAAAATAACAGAGACTATGCCCTACCATAGTCATAATCCTGATAATCCTGATCGTTAACAGCTCCCGGTCCATGTGGTCGTCCAGCTATCAACGTTGGACTTGGCGTTGAAAACATCGGTGGTGGTGGGATGGGTCCAATTTCCGACAATGGTATTGGAGGCTCTGGAAGGTCAGACAATAAAATATGCCCTGGAAGTTTATGATGACCATCACCTGTGTACGGAGGTGGTGTACTTCCTGGTGGGCCACCGCCTTCAGGATCTGTAAAATTATTTATGTCTTGTGTAAAAAAAGGATTTTCTTTTCTTTCTTTCTTTTATATTTGTTGTTGTTTTTTTTGTTTTTTTTAAATAATAATAAATGCGATTTAACAGTCGGTGGATGGAAATGCAAAAAAAAAAGAAGAAAACAAACATAAACAAAGTGCACATATTTTTCAAACAAAGGACAACAAAACAAATTAACAAAAAAAAAAGGTAAAAAAAATCATTAGCAGCATTTATTGTTTTTGGCCACAAAAATGGAAAGATTTGAAAGTAATTTCCAGTTAAAAGGATGTGCAATACAGGAGGAGCAATCGCAAGTTTTTTATATAGAGGTAGTTAAAAAATATATTTTTTGGCAAACATTGTCAGCGAAAAAAAAAACAAAAACTTACAATGATCATTGTGGTAGCAAATGTTGACTCGTCGATTGGATTTATTTGTCCCCAATGTATTTGGACGTTCCATTCTGGAATTCTGGTGCGAATCCATTTGACCGCCACAACCGCTACCCATATTTGAATTCATACCACCACCGCCGTCACTTCTGCCGCCTCCACCTCCACCGCCACCGCCTCCTGGCGGTGGTAACATTGAGCCTTGACATGATGGCTGTTCAGTGCTGGGTGATAGTGTGCCATTACCACCGATTGGTGCATCAGTCTTGTCTTTTCTGGGTTCTGTAATCAAAAAGAAAAAAAAAAAAATTAGATTAAATAACTTCACACAAAAAGAAAGGACTCATTATAATTATATTTTGCTATAACCCCTAATTATTATTAGATGGCATAAAGGGAATTAATTTCCTTGACGACACCAAAACGCGCGCCAACACTCTTTGTCGCAGAAGAAAGCTTAAGCACCTCGACAAAAAAAAAGAGGTGGCGCAATGATGGTGGGCGGCGGCGCGGCGGCGGCGGCGGTGTTAATGTGATTTCATAAGTGGCGTTCTTAATTACTGTTATGCTTGACTTAAAATAATGCTTATGATGTGTGTGAACCCGGAAAGCTTTGAGAAAACCTCATGGCATTTCTTTCATTTTGTTTTTTCACTTCTCCATTTCATTACTGCATATACTGAAATGCGCAAACAAGTAGGCAGAGAACTTTTCATCATCATAACTGTAATGCACGTGTTGTAAAAATTATATAAGGGCAATTATTTCTCGAGAGGCTGCTGGATGAGATTTCTTTAAATTTTTCTTCTTTTATGAAAAGATTTTAAAATTTATTTTGCACACGGGTAATTGTACTTTAAGCTGAATTATGCGGCTTTGAATTTTAGAAAATGCAAGCTTATTTGAATTTAGAGAGAGAAGTTGAATAACTAGTGTCCATAACTAGTGTCACAAATTCTTAATAATTTCGGTATATTATAATGAACTTTAATATTTTAATGTTTCATCACATAATGAGACTGAAGAAAAAGAGACATTTTCAAAAAAAAAAAAAACGGAAAAATTAAAAACCAAGAAAATGTTGAAAAAAATATTTGTCGAAAGTAAATTTAATAAAAAATGGGAGAAGAGAATAATAATAAAAATAAATACCAAAAATAAAATTTCGTAAACAGAAAGTATTCTGAGAAAAGTTGTCGACAATTTTTGGTTTTTATGTTGCGTTTCAAAATGTTTTTTATTTTTTTCAAAAACTTTTACAAAATGACTTGGTTTGATATTAGGATGACACAATAGACCACTGACTTAAAAAACATGTATAACGTTTTCAGAAAACGGATCTGGTTCCTGCTTCGCATCACCAGTAACAGTTTTTTTGTTTTCAAGGTTCAACAATTTTTTACTTAGTAATTTTTTGACAAATTTAAGATTTTTCCATAGTTTCAAAAAGAACAGTGTCGGTTTCATGTTAATATGCCTACCAAATTGTGGTGCAGAATTTTTGAATTGATTCAAAAAATTCTAAATTTTGTTTCATGTTCTTAAACTTTGCGCACCGTTTTTAGGTTATTTAAGAATATTTTAAAATTTGATGATGAGCTATCTTCCTGCAAAAATCGCTAAACAATATTGGTATGATTTTCGAATACATTTTTTGGAGCATTTTAAAATTCTTCAATAAATGGATACTCAAAATTTAAAAGTTTGACTTTTGACTGTTTTCAAAGTCTTAAAAAACATGAAAAGTATTTAATTTTTTATTTTATTCAATGATCTTTAGAATATTAAATTCAGCAAAGTTGTAGATTTTAATAAGAGTATAGCCTGTCTCATAATTGTTAGGGCGTAGGAAGTCTAAGTTCGGTTCAAACAATCGTCTATCTAAGACAGATATTTTTTAAAGTGCTGCTGCCTGTGAGAAATTGACAAATTCTTCAAGATAATTATTTGTCTAGAATAGAGTGTCTCTCACCGTTGCGTTGGCGTTCGGATTCGACATGAAATCATAAGTCCCCTCTTTGCCTGCAATAACACGCACACAGGAATGGTTTGAGAATTGTAAGTCCCTTACGTTTTTTTTTTTTTTAACTTAGAATGGAATATTTAAAATTTAATACAGCTTTAAGAATAAATCGATTGTTTCTCATTTTTCAAAAAAAAAATTCTATGTTATTACATATATCAGGGCGGTACCGAGAACGACTAAAAGTCAAAAGTCTTCTTTTAACAGTATTTTATTTTAAAAACCGCACCAAATTTTTGTGAAACCCGCTCAAATTTTTTGTTTAAAGACACCATATTGTGGCAAATGTTTATTTATTTTTTTCAACTAGACCCGATCCAAAACTAAACTTATTTTTTTTTAATTCCGAACGAGTCCGAGCCTAAAATCGAACATCTACAATTTAGTTCCAAAACTCAATCTGCGTAGAATTAAGAATCTTAAAAAATCTGGATAAACGACTATTATAAGGAAATGAATAAAGGGTGTCCCAACAAGAACGCAAGATTTAAATTTGGCGCCATTCGAAGTGTCATTGTTTGACATTTGAACAATAATTATTATTGTTTGTTAGTAGAAGGTATATAAGGTTAATAAAAATGGAGCGCTAGACATGAACAACGCATTCTCATCGTGAAATCGTTTTACCAAAATGGTAAAAGTTTTGCGGCTACAGTTCGCAAATTGCGATCAATTTTGGGTTACAATAATGCTCCAAAATAGTCAACTGTAAACCGATTAATGGAAAAATTTGCTGAAACTGGGTCTGTCACTGATGTAAAGACAACAACGCGCCTTCGACCAGGTTGATCAACCGAAAATATCGCACCAGTACGTGACGATGTCGCTCAAACTCCATCCACCTCAATTTGACACCGAGCTCAGCAAATTGGTGTTTCCAAATTTACTATGCAGCGAATTTTGACGAAAGATTTGCATCTTCATGCAGACAAAGTTCAATTGACTCAGGAACTGAAGCCAGCTGACCATGCAAAGCGAAGGGAGTTCGTTAATTAGGGATATAACTGCATCAGTCATTTCCCGGTCGTGTTATTTCGCGTTTTGGAGACCAGAATTGGCCGCCTAGATCGTGCGATTTAACACCATTGGACTTTTTTCTTTGGGGTTTTTTTTTGAAATCGATGGTTTACGCGAATAATTTGACGTCGACGACTCAAGCCTTAAAAGAGGAAATTGGAGAGCATTTATGCAAAACGGTCATTGAAAATTTCATTAAAAGATCGAATATGTGTTAGCAAAGCCGCGGCGGCCATATAGACCGATGTGTTGTTCCATACATAACCTCATCCTGTCTACTCCACGATATAATAAAGAATTCGCGATTTTTTTTTAATATTTGCGTTTTATTTAAAATTTAAATCTTGCGTTCTTGTTGGGACACCCCTTTACATACATATGTAAATAAACCTACAGAAACTCAAGTTTTTATTTCAATACTCATAAACACACTACCGAATATTTTGATTTTACCCAAACCTTCTATCGACTATTGTCTGTCATTCCACAAAAAAAAAAAAAAATAAAAATGTGAATACATATATAAATTTTCCAACATTAAATCATCACCAAAAGTAAATTTTTCATAATTCAATATCAAGATCAAACGAAACCAGTGTCAATATTTTGCACACCTTTATTAAAACAAAAAAAAACTAGTTCAATGCTAAAATCACAACGCTCCTTCTCATCGCCTGCATCAATCAATCAATTAAACAAAAAAACAAAAAAAAACCCCGAATGCAATTAGAAATTTAAACCATTCACTAAATATATAATTTGTGTTTATTTACATTCCAGAGATCAATTGGCGGATCGCAAAATAGCCATTTCATATCCGGATCAACACACAAAACGGACCGAAATTAATTTTTCCCCGCATCATTGCAAAAAATCATGAATGAGATTTTTACGTCTCTGAATCTGAATATATTGAAGGAACTTCCTCTCAAAAAAAATTTATATTTCGAATTCCATTCATTACTTTGGTGGTGTGCTGTTCAATTGCGTGTTGTTTTTCTGGTTTTCTTTTCACAGATTTATCATCAGTACCTACGTCTGACGTCAGATAAAATACATTTTATCGAAAATACTCAACCTTCACCATACCATCCTGATGCATATTTAATGAACTTAAAATCAAACACCAAACCAACTTGTGATGTCTCCTTCACTCTTTGGTCGTTTTTCTTTTTTTTTCAAACCCACGTTAATTCTACGTGCCTTAATATGGATGGAAAGGTAGCCAAGCTCTGTGTGTATAGAAATTCGTCCATTTTGCTTAAAGCGTATATATGTATATGTATATAAAACAAGTAACACTCCAGCGAATAATACACCAGAACAAAGCTATAAAACCAAATTGTTTATCCCGGCATGTTTGGGGTAACCTTCGGCATTTTCCAGATGTTCTCCGGGATAACACGAGATACCTACAACAACTGGCAGTTTGTTATAGTGTGACGTCAAAAGAAAAACTCCATCATTACCAGGGGATATATCTTTGCAACAACAACATCCAACTATACAGCAGCTTATCTTACTTGCTTCTCAGTTGTTGTTGTTGTGTACCCTCATCGCTCATTAATGAGTTACGTATACCTATGGGAAGAGAGCGAGAGGAGTAGTTAGGTAGATACGTGCAAATGGATGTTTGGTATTTTTTGTTTTAAGAGTGGGGACATACGCATCCTCTTCCTCATCATCATCAACACGTCACATTTGTATACTGGTAGTTCAAAAATCGCGTGGGTTTTTTTTTTCTTTTATAGATACAAGATACAACCATTTCTGTTTTATATACTGTGCGATGAGTACTTGTACAAATATTGCTCATACGCCTGAGTGGGTTTTGGCGGTTTGGTCACAAATTGTATAGTAGAGTGTTTCATTTTGTGTATTTGAATAAGACTTCAGGTGAATTTTCAATTTTTGTTTGTTCATAGAGCACTGGAGGATCATCAGAGAGGGATGTGAAGTTTTAATGACAATTTAATAAACGCTTTTGAATGAGAGAAGGGGTTGAATGTTGATGAACAGTGGGACAATCAATACGATTCAGTTGAAATAAAAAATAAATATAATAATGTGCGTAAATATTTTTGGCACAATATTTATTTTAGGTAACTCGAAAGTCCTTGAATTTTTTTGGAATATTTCTACAGCATGGACGAATTAAAAAAAAAATGGATGGGAACGGTGTTTATACTGGTCATACCGTCTTACTTCGGACACTATAAGTCTTTTAGTAGAATCTTTCGACTGTTTTGAGCTGTTTGAACACATGGTAATGCATCAAGGTATCCAACAATTTTAACCGGTCGAAAAGTTGTTATTGAATAATTTGCTGATAATTAACGTTGATTAGTGCTGTGACAAATTTAATTTTGCCGTTCAATGTTTTCTATGTTTTTTTTTGGTGCTGCATAAAGGGTTAAAATGTCTTTAATACTAATTGTGTGTATTGGAATATGCCGTAAATTCCTCCTCCTTAATTGATGTTTTCTATGTTTATTTGGATGCTTCCTAATTGTGTTTCATATTGGCGAAGAACTCCTTGAAAAAGTGTTAAAAAATATCGCAGAAATTTTGCAGTTTGATACTCTATGACAATTGAAATTTTGTCAAACTATGTTTTCTATGTTTTTTTTTTTATAAAACTAGCAAAGTTTTCCCTCATTTAAAACTTCTTATAATTAAAAGCTAAGTGCTTAATATTTTGCAGTAGCTTGTCTGAATTAGTTGTGAACATTTCAATTTCGTCGTGCTATGTTTTTTTTTTTATGTTTTTTTGCTAAATAAAATTTTTGTTTTAAGAACTTTAAAAAATTTTATAGTGAATATTGCTTGGGAATTAGGAGTAAGTTAGTTCTCAATTAGTAATGAAAATTTTATCAAACAATATTTTCTGTTTTTTTTTTGTTCTTTTACTTAAATCTTTTACTTTGTTTGTTTGAAGTTGAATGCTTAAAATTTGAAGTTAACTTTTCGTGGAATTGTCATTTTTGTCGTTCTATATTTTCTATGTTTTTTTTTTTTGATTGATTGATATGAGTTGATAATAATTGAAACTTCTAATAAAAAGGTTGAAACCTTGCTTAGAAAAGCAGTAAAAAGAGAATATAGAAAACATAGCACGACAAAATAAAAATTGTCACAGCTAACGAAAAGTAACAAATCATAAAATATTCTCTTTAATAAGTTTTTACTCCTTTTGCAGGGTTGTCGCCAAGAGAGCAAAGTACCAACAAACATAGAATGAAAAAGTATAATTTGTCAGAACCAATTTACGACAAATTAATGGCCTAAATGACTAACAGTTTTTCCATCGATGAGTTGTTTCGTTCGTTGGAGAAAGCAATCCGTGACTCTGGCACGGCAACAAGAGGGACCATCGTCAACAGGTCCAGCCAGATACTGGCTTACGCAGACGACATTGACATCATCGGAAGAACCGAACAAGCTGTACACGATTCCTTCATCCAGATCGAGCAGGCGGCACAAAATCTGGGGCTGCACATTAGTGAAGGTAAAACAAAGTACATGGTGGCGTCGAATGCGAGAAGAACAGTTGGTCAAGCAATCAAGGTAGGGGAGCACGAATTTGAAGTGGTGCAATCCTTTAAATACCTTGGGTCAATAGTAGCAGCCGAAAATAATAAAGAGGAAGAAATACGCGGGCGGCTGCTCAATTCCAACAGAGCCTGCTATAGTCTGTCAAAGCTCTTCAAATCCAGAAATCTCAGCATAACTTCAAAACTGCTGCTGTACAGGGCCATCCTGCCAGTACTCACGTATGGTTCCGAGACTTAGGTGCTTAGCAAAAGACACTCCGACCTCTTAGCCGCGTTCGAGGGAAAAGTCTTAAGAAAAATTGTTAGCCCTATTGTGAGGAAGGACGATTCCGGAGACGGTGCAATTATGAAGAGTACGCAATCTACCTTGAAGCAGACATAGTGAGAAAAATTAAGCTCTGTAGACTCCGGTGGGCAGGGCACCTAGCTCGCATGAGTGAAGAGGAACCTGCTTGGAAAGTCCTTTGTGGTACATTCTATGGTAGACGGCAGTGTGGTAGACCATGCTTGCGCTGGAGAGATGGCGTAGACCAGGACGCCCGAAGCCTTGGGGTGCGCCATTGGATGGCGTCGGCTCAAGACCGGGACAGGTCTCTCCACCTGTTGAAGGAGGCCAACACCGGACCCCGGTTGTCGAGCCGATGATGATGATGATGAGTTGTTTCGTTAACTTCACACTTCTTTAATTTTTCCCTTCTATATAATACAAAATAGTATTAAAAATAAATGTCAGCAAATTATAGAAAACTTTTTTTTTTCTTTTGTTATTGGGTCCTGTAGTTGGGTCCAGTAAATATTCTATGGAGTAAATGAATTTATTCTATAGACGTGCAATAGGAGTAGATAAAAGTAGCCATTTCTTTATTCATCAGAAAATAATATAAAGTAAAATTATAAGTTGATACACTTAAATCAGTTGGTTAAATCATTTAAAAATTCTTAGCCATTCTGTTCCACTATTTTAAATAGTTTTCTATTTTTTTGATTTTTTGTTGTACAATTTGTTTTTTTTTTTCTGTGGCTTTTTTAACAGAACTAAAGACGTAGCTAATAAAATCGAAAACTCAAAAAAAAAAAAAGAAAAACAAATAAATGAAAACGTTTAAGCATAGAAACCCGAACACAAAATAAAATAATTAAGTAACAGCACTAATTTGTTTTCTGTTTTTTTTTTCTGATACGAGTATATTGGAAAATGGCCAAGGAATTCCCCCCACACACAATTTAGATCTGCACAATTAGCTATAGACACACTTTACATTCTCTAATTGAAAAATAAATTAAAAAAAAAAAAAAATCTAAATAAATCCCGGAAATGATGTTCATTGGAATTTTATAATGTTACTTTGAAAGAAATTGATTTTTTTTTTGGTAAGAGGAAATATGTACTTTTATTTACTAGGTCAGGGTTGATGGGCATATTTTTTAATAAGGAGTGAAAACTTTTATAATACCTACCTACATAAAAAACGTTTAAGAATTGAAATTGTTATGAAACAGCTGCTTGTCTTGATAATTTTTGGGATGTTTGTGTGATGTGATGTTTTTTTTGATGGAAGAAGGTTAATGGTGTACAATGAACTTTACGAAATGGAATTTTTTTGACGGTCAATGGCATTAAATTTATATTTTATGTATTTTTGTTCAATAAAAATAAAAAAATTGTGGAATGAGTTTTTTGCTTGTAATAAAATAAAATTTTAAGGTTACAGAACGGAAAGTGTGAATTTTCAAAGCACAGAGGCATTATTAGCAACGTGTAAAATTTGTGAGAAGTTTTTAGACTTTTATGAAGAAATTTGTTTTCTTAAAATGTAGCATAATTTAAGGGTTTTTTTTCTTTCGAAAATAGTTTGTATGGTATAAAAGAAAAAAGTACTATAGATACGATAGATAGATCAAATAGAATAATAAACATTTGTTTACTTCTATAAGCTTTCTTTTAGTGATCCAGTAAACTTGCAATGGTTACAGTTCAGTTTATAAACCTATAAAGACATGAAGGGGTATATATGTATTGTGCCAATATGTATTATGGCAGCATTATGTTGATATTAGACAATTTTATTACGTCAATTAAGAAGTTATGTAATCACTACACGGTACAGTACTACAGTATGTAATGAATGCGTACATTTAAAAGAAAAAAAAACTTATAAATACAAAAATATTAGTTCATATAAGCAACGTGTATTCGTATTAGAAGACATGTAATGAGTACACTTTACAGCACTCAGATTTCAAAGTTGATTCAAAAATATGTTGTGATTACTTTAAAGAAGTTGGACTTGTTACATACGCTTTTTGTCTATGTACTTCACTTCATGTTGATGCAATGAGTGCAGTATTTTTTGTGAGTATTTATGTACTTATTACAGAAAACTCGGACATATTAATGTAATGAGTACACAAATCTATAAATAATGAGGATAATAATTTTAATATAATAAGTAGGTACATAGAATCGGTGAATCATATATTATTGTTAAAAACAAAAATAGAAGCATTTGTTCAGTCAATTCTAAAATGGAGTAATCATATTTTTACCAAACACCACCACTATATTTGTAATTTTTTTTAAATATTTTCAGATAAAAACTTCTTGCAAATTTGATCTTTTGAGTTCTTAGATTTTACAAGAGAGTCCCTAAATAAACTATCCTTTAAAATTATTTTAAATTATATGTATCGATTACTAATGCCTTTTTCTAACTATAACTTTTTTGAAAAAAAAAATTAATTCATATCTAATTTCATAAACTCTGATGAGAGGATTTAATGAACCTTCACAAAAATCCAAAAAAAAAAAAAAATTATAATGTCCTCCCGAAAATTCTCGCAACTCGCCCAAAAACTTTTGTTGACAGTCCTAATCTCTTGTATATGCAATAAATTATTCATCACCAGCATCAACATAATCTCCCTCAAGGGGAAAGTCCTTTGAAAATTCTTTGTGTCAGTTATCGTTTTCTCTTTTAGAAAAAAAAAAAAAAACTCAATAACATCACGTACCTATGTGTGCTTTTGACAGAAGGATACGGGTATAGGTGCTTCTGTCTCATATAATATGTAAGTCGGTCCCGTAAAATGGTTTTTTTTTTTGCCCATAATCTTGATTTTTAAATACTTTTCCTTACATTATATTCCATGCGAAGATACAGGATATTTTTAGAACTTCAATGTGTCTTTAGCGTGCATAGGTATATTTTGGTAAGGTTGTCTTTTCAAAGCAATTACACCCCGTAAAAGTCAAAAGCAAAATGCTTTGCATATTTTATCCGTCATTACTCCGCTCGGGCTCGGTCCTGGGCAAGGGCATATCGTATAATAGTGTCGCTTTTTGCGTGTCCCTCTTCAACTTGACTTTATTTTATTCCCATAATTGCACAACAGGTTGTGATGGCACTTAAATGAGAAGGATCAATTTCTAAAATAAGCCATAACCTTTGTCGAAAGCCAAGCTAAGGGAATTACCTGGATTTGGTGCAAAATGACATACTCTTTTTTTTTTTTTTTTTAAATTTTCATCAAGGACAAAGGTTATTTTAAGAAATAAAATAAATATTTTCTGTTTGTTGTTTTTTTCTTAAAAGGTCAAAAAATTCTTATGAAAATCTTGAAACCCGAAGAATGTGTACTTAAAAAAAAATTATCTTGACTTTTAAAAATTCATCAAACATGACGGTTTTTTTTTTGGGGCGGGCATTTCAGGTGGTACTCATCAGCATCATCATCATCATCATAAATTTGGGTTGTTTTCTTAGGACTTGTGACGAAAATTTAATATTTGTTATTTTTGTCCGAGACAGAGGGAATTTTTTCGCGTTTGTCATTATTTTTATCTAAACGCACCCACGACGCACGGCTAAAACAAATTATAATCACAAGGTGTGTGGGTGGTTCTATATTCTCAACCAAGATACAATAATTATATTTTTTTTTTGTTTATCTTTCAACTACGTTGCGTCAGAGAAATAAAAATATTATTTTTTTTATTTTTCAAACATTAAATGCCTTACAGGTGGGAATTTTCTTTTGATTCAAAAGATACATTATCTTATTTAAAAAAAAAAAAACGTTACAGATTATTTAATTGAAACATTTCTTTTCATTTATCTTGTGAGGAATGTTCTGCTTTTGGTATTCAGCGAACCAAAGTCAATATTTCCTTTCGTTTTTTTTTTTTTTGAAGATTGTTTTCACAAAAAGAAAGCTATTTATCTTTGAAAATTGAACGTAATTGGTGGAATTTAGTTAATCGCCAAACATTAAGGAATAAGTGATTAGGTCATTACTGACAGGGTAGCTAATTTGTTGAAGGAATAAATTTTTATTATACTTACCAAGAAGTTTTTTTTTTTTTGCAAGAAATGTTGGCGATTTAAGTATTTTTTTTTGTTGTTGTTATTTGGAAAGGCGTATACAACTGAATTACCCAATTTCAGGTGGCTTATTTGGTGCAAAAGGTTAAATACATAAATATAAGTACTTCTTATTGAAAGTAGTTAAATTGAATTAAGTTAAAGTTACGAGTTCTCTGTTGTTGTTTTGGTTGGTGATGAACATTTATAGAGAATGGATTTTTGTTCGCTTAGGGCGAGTCCTTTGTAACTTAATTTCAAGGTTTCTAATTAAGGCCATTCCATTAAAATTTCATCAGTGATGTTTATTAGATTCTATATAGCAACATTGAAAATGTTATTCAAGAACATGTTCAGTCTTATTAATAAACTCGTTTTAGCGAATGAGTAAAATTGCTCAAACTTTACAATGATTCGGAATTCTGAAAAGCTTATTTAAAAATCAACTTGAACTTTCTAAAGCTCTAGTACTAAAAAGCTTATTTGCGGTTTAACTTAGTTTATAGGAATAAATTAGGAATAAATCCGTTTTAGTATTTTGTGTTTACATTTTGTTATTTAGATTTGTTTTAATAAATGATTTAAATTTTTAAATGCAAGAAAGAAAAGGCCAAAAAAGGGATGCAGATTTTCACTCAAAGTACCAGTTTTGGAAAAAAAAAATAAAAAAAGTGAATACCGTTCTTATAACAAATATATTAACGCACAACACAGATTAGATGTTTTTAAATTGGATTTAGAATGATAAGTTGAATATCTAGCAAAAAATATTCTAGCCAAATTATTTTTTTAAAAAATTTTTTTTTTTCAATTATTTAGGAATTTATAAAATTTGTGACAAGAATCATCATCATCATCGGTTCGACAACCGCGGTCTGGTCCTGGCTTCCTTCAACAAGCATTGACCTATCCCAGTCTCGAACCGACGCCATCCAGTTGCGTACCCCAAGGCTTAGGGCGTCCTGGTCTATGCCATCTCTCCAGCGCAAACATGGTCTACCACGCTGCCGTCTGCCATAGAATGTACCACAAAAGACTTTCCGAGCTGGTTCCTCTTCACTCATGCGAGCTAGGTGCCCTGCCACAGGAGTCTACCGAGCTTAATTTTTGTCACTATGTCTGCTTCAAGATAGATTGCGTACAATTCATGATTGTACAGTCTCCGGAATCGTCCTTCCTCACATATGGGACCAACAAATCTTCTTAAGACTTTTCTCTCCAACGCGGCTAAGAGGTCGGAGTGTCTTTTGCTAAGCACCCAAGTCTCGGATCCATACGTGAGTACTAGCAGGACCATGGTCCTGTACAGCAGCAGTTTTGAAATTATGGTGAGATTTCTGGATCTGAAGACCTTTGACAGACTATAGTTGGCTCTGTTGGAATTGAGCAGGCGCCCGCGTATTTCTTCTATATTGTTATCGGCTGCTACTTTGACCCAAGGTTCAAATTCGTGCTCCGCTACCTTGATTGTTTGACCAACTGTTCTTCTCGCATTCAACGCCACCATGTACTTTTTTTTACCTTAACTATTGTGCAGCTCCAGATTTTATGCCGCCTGCTCGATCTGGACAAATATTTTCTTTCCGAAGAAATTTTTTTGACAATCGTTTTTACCAATTTTTTTAGAATGAACATTTTTCAACTATTTGTTTTCTTAACTTTCTTTTAAACCATTTTGTTCACAAAATTTTTGGAAAAATTACTATGCAGTCGAAAAATTTTTCTCCAAATTTTGTTCTACCTTTTTTTTTATTTTCAAAAATATTTTACAAATATTTTGAGTATCTAGTATGATTTGGAGGGTTCTAGAACAATAAATTGCTCAATCTCATTTAATTTTTTAATAAATCAAGTAAGAGTGAAACTAAGTGCTAAACAGTTTTAAAAATCAAAAATTGTAGGTACTTTAAAAATCAAATTATTTCGGTCCACCGCAGTAATTCGAACAAGTAAGTTTTTAAGTATGCAATTAAAAAACGAAGTAAGGGTATTCCAACTGATCAATGTCCTGCTAAGTACCCGGAATATCAAAACTGTAATTTATTCAACACAATCCAAAAATACCCCCAAAATCAAAAAAAAAATAAAGTTGTTTGCTTTCATTTCTATAAACTCTTTGTTTTAAAACGCTTCTTTGTGCGCTGAACAAAAAAAAATGTAAGTAAACATAAACATATAATAAAAATTCTCAAAATGTTTATATTTTTAATAAAAATTCTTATTTCGCTCCAACAAATAAAAATCTACTTAATCGCACCTGAAGATTTCTGAATAAAAATAATTATTTGCGAATTTTTTTTAAACAAAGGAGCAGCACGTGAGAAAAATATTTCCTTTTCTTCTCTCTTAATTAAAGTGTATATACAAAAATTTTAAAAATAAATACATTTAAATATAACTTTGCAAAGAATTTCACTTTTACGCAGAAAATAAATAAAAAGAAATAAAAAAAAAACAAATCACTTACACATCACATAACACCACACATCTCATTATTTATGTTTCTCTTGCTCCGCATTAACCCAATTAATGAGATCAATGAATTAATTGCATTCATTTTCCCAATCTATTTATAGTACCATCAACATCGTGAGGTATTCAGATCACCGGACTTCATCACCGCCCACCGCATAACTAAAGTAACAAACACACACGCAACAACAAGCCCCTCTATATATATTCAAGATAACGGTACTATCTGATTTTTGACCTCCTATCATTTTCTTCCCTTCGAATCATCATACCCCACTTAGCAATAATTACTATACTCATGTATTTAAGGACTCGTAACAGGTGGAACAACAAATTAACAGTAACAGTACAACACATTACTTTTGTGTATATGTATACGAGTACATTATTTTATTCAATTCGTTCGGCAATTAGTTTGTATTTTCGTTGCCTTAATTAACACTACGTGTATATATTTTTTTTTATTTATTTATTTATTAAATACGCTTAATTAATCTTTGCATAAGTTCTCAAGTATGTCTATGGAGCAAAAATACATATACTTCCAAAAACACTGAATAAACGAAGTGTTAGGTATTTAAATTATAAATAAGACCAATTTGAATTATGCAGTGTATAGTGTACATAGCAAGTTGTATGGTTTTTTTTTGTTTTGCCCAAACCGATACGCTTTGCAAAGTTATGTATCCTTCTTCTCGCAGCACTGCAGGATAGTAATCTCAACGAAAACACACTCATAGCTTCTACTTGTCGTGTGTACTTCTTACCTACCAACGATATTTTGCTATATGAATGTAAATCCTTTATGAAAAAAAAAATAAACAAAAAGGAAGAAGTTTCATCGCACACAACGTTTAACCATAAATTAAGTATTCGCCTGGGTTTCATGGAATTGCTCATAGAGTTCAATTAAATAAGCAATACAAGTATTGACATTAGAAATTAATTTTTTTTTTGGAGAAATGTTTGAGCAAAATTGTAGCAAAAAAAAAATCCAAAACCTTAAATTCACCAAAAACGTTAAAAGTAAAAATAACTTTGGACTGCTGTCGTGAGAAGCCACTTTTTTTGTCTTTCTTTTTATTTTCATTCTGACATTTCTTCAAAAGAAAAAAAAAACCCTTTTCGAGATACATATTTGAAAAAAAAGAACTTTATTTTTGTAACCTCAAAAAACACAAGCAAAAGCATTTTTTTAAAAACCAAAGTCAAAAATACTGAGATGGTGGATTACCGTTTATAATGGTATAATTACTTACAAACGCTTATACAAATGTGTTTTTATCAAAAATGTAGGAGCCTTTTCTTAAGTAAATTTTAATTGCACTGTTGAAAGGCAGATACCTTGATTTTTGAAGATATAAATAAAATTGAATTACATCTCTTAAGAATCATTTCAGTCCAATGTTTGAAGAAAATCGCTTTAGTTGTTTAGACCGAGAACAAAATACAGGTTACAGAAGGTAGACTGTCGAAAACAGTTTTTTTTTTAATTGTAGCTTGTACATTTATAAATTATTATAAGTCTAAATTAGAATTGAATAATGTAAATTTTTTCAAAAAAAAATTAACTATTTTCGAAAAATTTGGAAAAACATTACATATATACTCGTAACAAGAGTTTAAAAGCTTGAGACATAGGAATGAAGTTCTTTACCAAAGCTCAAATTTTTCGAAGTTTTTTTTTGAAATATTTTTGTTTGATTTCACCATCTTCTCATGCTTACTAGCTTTGGCAAGAGTTATAATTTTATTGAAACTACAGACACATACTTTAAAAAAAATAACAGTATCGAGTTATACAATTAAGGTATGGCACTGTCCCGTTCAAACGGCGTTGTCGCTTCACTTAGGTTATATTTGTTAAGTCGCTATTATATACATTTAAGTATTTAGCTGGTTACAATGAATTTTCAAACAGAAATTAATTTTAAAACTGAAAAAAAATGCACGGTACTAAATGTCAAAAAAATTGATGAAAACTTTTTTCTAAAATTTTTGGAAATAAAATTTTTATTTTCAAAAATGGCAACAAAATGCGTAATACATTTTTTAAAAAAATCAAATTGCAAAAAATGTTCGTCCTAAAAAAAACCATTTAAAAAGAAATTTGTCAAAATTAAAAAAAAATTTTGAAACATTTTTTGTCAAATAAAAGTTCTGACAAAAAATGTCAGGGAGCAACCAGGTGGAATTTCGTTTGAACAGCCTATCAAGTCCTCAGTTTAATCATGCCATCATACGATCAGTGTTGTGCATTGCTTGAAATAGTTGATTGATAAACGGAATTTTTAAAAATATTATAAAAAAAAATTTATTTATTATAATTTATTTATTCTCGTGGTTAGTGAGTAAAAAAATTATAATACATATTTCTTTAAAATATTAGGTGTTATTTAATTTTTTTAAGAATCCATTTTTTTGAAAATTATTTTTGTTTAGATTTATTTTAACATTGTTTCTTAATAAATTTTTAAAAATGGCACATCTTTTCATATATTAATCGCTTTTTTTATTTGTACTCCAATGACAAAGAAAAAATGTAACTTACGCGCTCCGGGTTAGTTAGTAAGTTAGCTAATTAGTTAGCTAGTTAGTTATAAAATTTTATTAAGTTCTAGGAGTTGAACTGTCTATAAAAATAAGGAAATGTTTCTGAATGTTTTTTTCAAAAATTTTACAAGCTAAAAAAATTGCACCACTATTTTGCAAAGTTCGAATTGATCAAAGTCCTACTAAACATTTCTTATAGAATCAAATGCTCTCAAAAATCAATCTTTTCACAAAAACAAGTTTAAAATCACCAAATAAATCATGATAAATTAATAATTATTTATAAAATATTTTTTATTTCAAGAAACCAATAACTTACCCTGATAATAAGACTTTAAAGCTAAACGAACAAACAGAATAATACTGAAACCGATAATACGAAAAACCTCTTTTATGTTTAGCGTTTCTGAGAAGGATCTCTTACTTTTCTGTGCACAATTTTACCCAATGTAGAAATGTAGATATAATTCAATTTGAATATTCTATGAGGGAAGGGAAATTAATTTTTGAATACGAAAACATTTCACCAGGATGTCGTCGTGCGTTGTCGGTTGTCGAACAGAGAGTTAATATTTTTGTTTGAAGAGTGTTTGGCCAAACCTGGTATTACAAATAAATGCTGGAATAATAAATCAATGAATGGATTGCTTGAATTGATTTCGTTGTTAATTTGAATAGGTATCAAAAGGAAAAAATCAAAATACTAGATATCTATAAATACCAGTGGATATATCAGTTGTATAAATATTTTTTTTTTGAAATACGAAAGTGACACAAAATATCAATTATGCGTTTTTTTTTGTATTCCATCACATTAAGCAGATTGCTTTGTTGAGCAAGAATAATTGAAAACGAACAACAACTCTTTCACTTAATTCAATGTCAAAAAATAATTAAAAAAAAAAAAACGATAAGGACCTGCATAAGTATTTTTTGTTTTTGAAAAACATATTCATAGAAACATTAACCTGAAAGCGTAGCTTACTCTTCAAAGACAAACTTTTTTTTTCCAACACTTAGCGTATAAACGTAAATGACTATGAGTCCATCGACAGAAATGGAAAGATTCTGCATGGGCAAGCAATTAAAACAAAAAAAGTTAAAATTCAAACTATGAACAAAAATTGAAAAGGACATTTTTAACATTGATGTTTTTGAGTTAGCTTGTACTATATGAAGATTAGGGTGGTTCAAATAAAATGACATTTCTTTCTTTATCGAAACTATTTAAAATAGGTAAGAGAACTACTAAAAGAATTCTCAACAAATATTGTAAGAGATTCTTTAACTTTAAAGAAGACTTATTCTCGTATAAAGTTCATCATTGGAGATACGGTTGAGAAAGAAAATCCTATAATTGTTTCGCAGACATCTATTAACGAACGTTTGCAGTTTACTTGTGAAAGCTGCAATTCCTCAGCTTTCAGTCGAATAAGCTGCATGCATAACATCACTTATCACCTACAGGAAGAGTATTGGTGACAGTGTACAACCGTGCCTAATCCCACTTTAGATTGCAGACTTCTTTGAAAATCTTCTTTTATGCAGGACGTGATGACGACATGGTGTCTTGATGATAGCAATCAATTTATCTGACATGCTCCTCCCGCGCAAATAAAATCTGATACATTCTCTATTGACACTGTCGAAGTCGATGAACAGCAGCTGAAGTGGTAATCGGTATTCAACGCACTGTTCGAAGATGATCCGTAAGGTGTTATTGCGGTCTTTTAAAACGTAGCGTCGGTCGTGTGTTCGAGGTGGTTTCTTATTCGCTCCAGGACCATTCTTTCTTGGCTACTGCAGTTCCTTCCTTCCTTTGGGAACTTGACAATCTGCTGTTCTGCCGGACTACCATCAAGTGCATTTCCTCAGTGTATTAATAGCAGAAAAGATTTCTTTTCTATTGGGCGTTGGGCACACTTTATTGTTGAAACCTAATGAGCTGGTCCTCATTCGAAACTAGCAGTTATCGGTGTGTCTTTTATCACGTGTTGTTTATACCTGGAGACACCTGTGAGCTCTTTTGAAATTCTTCTGCTTCTGAACCTAACACGTTGATGTGGTGTCGCTTATCACACCGTATGTAAAAGTCAAAAATATTGAAGACGCAAACAAATTAAAGTTAGATTTGAAAACCTTGAACCTGGGTTCAATTCATTAAAGAAACTTGAATTTTGTGAACAACAACTTTAAGGCACTACCACCAATTGTTTTCTTACGAATTAATTTTCTTATTAATTCGTTTGTATTTTTTATTTTGGTCGGAGTTATAGCTATTTCATGCTTGCCAGACAATCATCAGACTCCTTAGTGGTGCTGAGCTTTAATCCAATTTTATTTGAAGAACACTTGTAGGATTCGAACCCACGCATATCAGATTTTGCTCAGTAGCTCAGTCTTAGCAGTCATGTGCACTTACGCACTACACCACTTTAGACCACTGATGCTACGTGTCGAGATGAAGTACTTGTTCATCAAATGCATTTGGAGCCACAGCATTTTTATAAGCGCCTTAAAGTATGCTATCTTGTCCCGCCTCCATTTTTTCTCCATACCTAAAGAAACTTTTTTCAAGATGCATGACGATTATTTTTTTAACCGTTTTAGTAAATCTCTGATATGCAAGTATTGGTCATAAACTTGATATGAGGCCTTAAAGAAAATTGCATTAAAAATATTCTTGTAAATTTTCAAATTGATCTGCCGAACCAGTTTTCCATAATGAATAAGATGGAACACTTTTGTGAAGACCTTTTGAAATTTTTTTCAAAAAAAAATTGCCATAAATTTTAAATCAGAACGAAAAATTGTAAAAAAATTTCTTTCAAAAATAACTGAACCTTCAAAGAAAATTCAAATTCAATTCATCTTAGCGACAGCTAAATATCAGTTTAAAAGTCTTGCAAAACACTGGATTTTTAATAGGCAGAGTAGAGTTCAATTCAAACGAAAAATAGAAAATAATGGTGCACCCTAATATACCTACAACATATAGATTTTATAAACGAGTAGATATTTTTTGTTCACATTTTATTTTTTTGCTTAATATTCAACCAACTATAAAAGAGTAACTATGGTCTTTAACCGATGTTTGATTTATTCAGTCGGAAAATTTTTATGTAGTTTTGAAAGTCCTTGTTAAAAAAAAGGACATTGCAGAGCAGAATGAATATGAGTATTGTTTGTATACCTAGCAAATGATGTATTTTTTTTTGTTGATTTTTTTTATTATTTCAATTTATTTACATTTCACTTTAATTATTCGAGTGTGTGAGGGCGTGCGGTCAGTTTAAATTATAAACGAACAAATAAAATTTGAGGTTTAATATAATTTTTATTGCCCATGAGGTATTTTGCAGAAAAATTGTTGCATTGGTACATAGGTATATTAGAGGTATAACAAATCAAAAAATAATGCAATTGTTCTGAAAGTTAAATTAAATTAAGAATTTTTTTTTTGTTGATTTTCGAATATTTTGAAAATTAATTCAAATAATAGTTTTTTAAATAAATAAATAAATAAATAAAGAAAATCTACAGCCTCCGAAATTCCACCTGATTTCCTTATCATATATTTTAAATAAACCACACCACCACCACCACATCCGCCCTTCACTAAGCTCTAGCTCTTTCAAATTCAATTATTTTTAATTAGTTAACTTAATCAAATCAAAAATTTACTTAACAACTCTACGACTCTATACAACTACCCATAGTCTAAATTTAAATGACACTTTAGGAGGATACGAAAAACTTTATTTAATTTTAATTCAAAACAAAATTCATCATCACTTTTCTGTTTCTATCATTTTACGTGTGCTTGTGCACACGTAAAATGATAGCTCTTGAAGTGAACAATCTCTTCCATATTTGATTATGCATAATGTATACAAACTATATAACAGTTAAGTTTAAAACTTATATTACGCAATGTGGTCGACGACGATGATGACGACGACAACGCAGGCATTGATGTTGTTACCTTAACTTCTCTGAAGGCAGTGTGTCTCTCTGTCTGTCGGCTGGTTGATACTGTTGACATTACACTCAAATGTGTAATCCTTGACGCCATTAAAATATACAACTACATCTACATAGATCCACAACTATATTAACATACTACATATGCATGTCCTGAATAAAAGGAGCAAAAGCAAAACAATCGTATACATAGTTAATAAAACTTAAAAGGATCCTTCATAGATTGTAGAAGATGGCATATAATAACCACTGTTGCCATTCAGTGGGATTTTGATTTTTTTAATCTCAGCGAATATTATAATTACTCGGTTCTTAGTTTGATTGTTGGAGGATTATACAGCTTTATAATTTAATTTCTTCCATTTAAATTAGTTTTAAAAATTGTTTAGAATTGTTCAGAACTGTTTAGAATTGCTCCGAATTGTTTAGAATTGTTTCGAAAATGATACATTTTCAATTAGGTTATCAAACATAATTGAATAAGCATTAAATAAATATCATTAATATGTGGAATTTATCATAAACACATACATACATTATTATGTGAACAGAGCTATGTTCTCTTTCTTTCCTATTTTGTGACTTACTGTTCGTCACAGTTCACTTAATAATATAAATTCCAAATAATAAAATGCCTCATAAATAAAATCAAGTGTGCCACCAAAATTATAAGACATATTTGGCAACCCTATTCCTAAAGCTACTACAACTACCATGTTGAAAATAATAACGATGATGAGGATGATGAGTAAAAAGGTTTATAATCAAGCCTCTGGCACTCTTCTCATAATAATCTAAAAACCAACAAAGTGAATGATAGATAGGAAGGAATTCTCGATGATACAAGGACATACTCGTATTATGCATACATTTCTGAACTTGAAATATTCTTCAGCAAGATAAAAGATACTTCTTCTTTTTACATACATACATACATAAATGTTTATGGGCATTTTATATGAACTTGATTTATTTGTCATTAATATTTTATGGTATATTTTTTTTATATTCTATAAAATTAAATTCACCATCAAACTAATTGAAAAGGGATAAGATACTTAGTATATCAGTTTTTTTAAGGGGTACCACATTGCTATTAAAATTAAGATATTAATATATATCATGTATTTTTTAAAAATCAAATTAAATTTAAGGACACAAATATAAATTTTCTGTTTTGAGTAATAAAAAAAATGATTCGAAAAAAAGTTTGAAAAATACTCGTACATTAAAGCCAGAAGAAATTACATAATGTTCATCATCATCATCGACTCGACAACCGGGATCTGGTGCTGGCCTCTTTCAACAAGTCTCTCCACCCATCCCGGTCTCGAGGCGACGCCATCCAGTTGCGCACCCCAAGACCTCGGGCGTCCTGGTCTCTCCAGCGCAAGCATGGTCTATCCTGCTGCCGTCTACCATAGAATGTACCACAAAGGACGTTCCGAGCCGGTTCCTCTTCGCTATTGCGAGCTAGGTGCCCTGCCCACCGGAGTCTACCGAGCTTAATTTTTGTCACTATGTCTGCTTCAAGGTAGATTGCGTACAATTCATGATTGTACCGTCTCCGGAATCCTCACATATGGGGCCAACAATTCTCCTTAAGACTTTTTTATCGAACGTGGCTAAGAGGTCGGAGTGTCTTTTGCTAAGCACCCAAGTCTCGGATCCATACGTGAGTACTGGCCATGGTCCTGTACAACAGCAGTTTTGAAATTATGGTGAGATTTCTGGATTTGAAGAGCTTTGACAGACTATAGTAGGCTCTGTTGGAATTGAGCAGCCACCCACGTATTTCTTCTTCCATATTGTTATCGACTGCTACTTTTGACCCCAGGTTCAAATTCGTACTCCGCTACTTTGATTGTTTGACCAACTGTTCTTCTCGCATTCGACGCCACCATGTACTTTGTTTTACCTTCACTAATGTGCAGCCCCAGATTTTATGCCGCCTCCTGCTCGATCTGGATGAGGGAGCCGACCGCGTCTACTACTGGAAATTAATTAATTAATTTTTTGTTTGAGTTCCCAATTTTATTGGAAATAAGTTCATTGGAAGATAGCTCACAGTTAGTTCGTAGGGTCGATGTATGTTCCCTAACAGCAATGTACTTGCCTAACTTTCATCTCGGTTGTTTCTTTCTGTCTAATCTCCGCCACCTAACGTCCATTTTAGGAAGCTCACTTTTATAGAAAATTAAAATAGTCTACAAATTCTATATCATGACTTTTTCATTCATCAGTTCTGTGATAATTTTGTTCTTCTTTGAATATCATAAAATTCTTATATTACCCCATATAATTTTCTCAAGGACATTTTAATTAGACCACTTAATTAATCACTCATGTAAAATTCCTAGTTATGTATATAAAGAACGAAATGTGACAACATAATAATTTTAAACAAAAATTAATGAGCACATTAAAAATTTCGAAAATATTGTGTTAAAAATTTACCAAAAAAAAATTGATGCCAAATAAAATTATCTGAACCAATTTGTACGAAATAAAATTAAAAAGAAATAAAAAAAAAATTTATGTATTCTATAAATTGAACTTGTTGATATGTGAAATCAACACATAAAAAAAAAAATATTTAAAATTTACAAAAGTCATGCAGTACATAACCTAACTTATACCCAGAGTCAGGGATTTTGGTTGCAATATCATCAACAATTCATCACATGTGAAACATCTTAATTAGTCATATACAGTGAGAGAGACCACTCATCTTTGGGGCTCCACACAGACAAAACAACAACAAAAAAAATAAAAAAAAAAAATAGAAAAACAAACACAAATATACATATCCTCTGTGAAACATCAGCACTTAACTTGTACTCGTTTACCGTTTAGAAGAACATGCCCCCTTAACGAACGAGGAGGAAGGAATCAGATGTGTGTGGTGATTGCTCCCATGATACTCGTACAGATGATGAAACATTTTGTATCTTTTTTTTTTGTATTTTAATGTTTTTGAATTTTTTTTTTTTTTTTGAAAATTTGCAAAAATGCCAGTTGTTGTAAAATGTACACTATAACATTGCAGGTATGTGAGGAATTTCGCTTCAATGGCGCCGTAAAAATGAACACGAAATAATAAATATATAAAGAGCTAAAGCGACGAAGACTACGTGAAGCAGGATTTCAACAACGGCGTGCGGCGCGCGGTGCGAGGTGCAGTGCAGCGCAGCGTCGTGTTAAGAGGGTGAGAAGGGGTTTTTGGGAAAATATATAAAAAAAAAGGTGGTGATTAAAGTTGTTTCGTGCGAGCGAAACTCAGGACCTGAATGGAGGATGATTGTGATTGTTTTCACGGTGGCTAAGTATTTTTTTTTGCTTGTTGCAAAAAAAAAAATACAAACAATTGTTTAGATTCTGCTTTTTTAACCTTAAAAAAATATAAACAGTTAAGACAACTTGAAGGTTACTGGGACAAAAAAAAAAGTGTATGAAAAAGTGATGAGTAAGAGTTCACTTTAATGAAAATGAGTGTTTTTTGCTAAATTATTTTTAAGTTGTTTTGTTTATTTTTTTTTTTTTTTGTATGGAGATATTTAAGAACTTGACAGTGAAATAATGTAAACAAATTCGACCACATCTGCTGAAAATTTACGAAAGCAATTAATTTTGGAGATGAGATGATACCTATTCTTTTTTTTTTTTGAAAAAGAACAAAAAAACTATGAGTAGGTAGGAGAAGAAAAAATAATTGTTTTTTAAATAATTTGACATTGAAAATAAATATATTATGAAACCAGAAAACAATTTGTGAGGAAATAATTTTTTTTTAATTTTCGATAAATTTTGAGTTTAAAAGGAATGATAGGGACGTAATATCATTATGCTCGAAATATTATTGTAGTTTCAAATAAATGATTTTTCGATTATAGAATTCAAAATAAAATAAAAAACTGCAATTGAAAATTTAAAAAATGATAATATTGCGAAATAAAAACTTCGCAAACAGTTAAATGCGAAACAAGAAATTGCAAAATAGTCTTTGCGGAATGAAAAATGGTAGAGAAAATTCCTACCCATAATTTCGAAATCACAAGGTGATATCTGATGCAGTCTAGAGCAAACTAAGAATTGAATTTGAGTATTATTTTAAATGATCTGTTTTTAGATTTTTTTTAAAAGAGCATTTTTTGGAAAAAATTGAATAGTGTTATCAAAATTATAATTTTTTTAAATAATATCAACATTAGATAAAATAGTGTTTAGAAAATTTCTTCTTCTTGTTGTTCTCGAGATAAAGATTAAATGCATTTTTTTTTGTTGATTTTGCAAATCCATTTTTGACTCTGTCCACTGGTCTTTTTGCGTTTTTTGTATTATACAGTAGACTCGCGTTAACAAAAACACCGCCTTACGTGAACACCGGCTAACGTGAGCATAATTTTTCTTACACTGACTACTCTGTAGCGTGAACACGGTAAGAAAGCCCTATAACGTGAACAAATTTAAAATGTATCAGCATAGGAAAAATAGCTTTCTTTTATTCATTTTGTCGATTTTCCGAATTATTTTTACTCAACGGGGAATTCCAGTTAATGCTCATTTTTTAATGCGTGGAAACGTTTGTACAAACCGAAAAACAAAAAAAATATATGAATTTGAGTTAAAACACGTGTCTGATTTATTTGGAAAATTTAAAGAACTACACCTTCGCAAACATAGACAACTTCGCAAACGTGAACACGCTAGGTTTTTAATAGTCTACTGTACTTATTTTAAAAAATCTTCATTTTGGGTAGACATGAAATTTGGAAAAACAGTTTTCTTCTTTGATTTTTGAAAAAAAAAAATACCTACCTAAATGAAACTTTTTTTAGGGGTTGATCTTACAAATTTTAAATTTATATAAAACTAAGGTAGTTTTCGACACCATTTTTGTAAAAAAAATTAATTTTGAGAGTTTATGATGTTTTTTCTATTGTTGAAAAAAAATACTTTTTTCAGTTAATAAATTGACAGATTTTGATTTCTATTTTGAAATTAATACAGTTTACAGGAATTGGTCTCCATTTTTTGAAACAATTAAAATGTTGAAAAGAAAATATTTTTTTATTTCTATTTATATTTAGAGCAAATATTGTTTTTGATTATTTTCTACATCAAATTTTTGTCAGTAAAATTGCGAACAACAACATTTGCCAAAAAAAATATTTCAAAAAATAATTTTTTTTCAACAAAAAAATTAAAAAAAAGGGTAATCAATATCTAAACCAAATGGTAAGCGGGCGTCAAGGTCAAGGGGGGTTTTTGTATGAAGTTATCATTTTCAAACAAATATTTTTTTGTCTTTCAGAACATATTTTTAGCACATTTGAGGATTTAAAATCATTTCACCATTTTCCTCTCATTCTGCTCTTGCGCCAATTGTATAGGATATGGCTTCGTGACCACGAAAACTTACCTGAAAAGAAAAATAAAAGAAAAATTAGAAAATCGAAGAATCATCAATGAATGTGAAAAGTGTAAAATATACTTAAATTTTCTAAGAAACAAAATACACTTTTTTCAGATTAGATGTAAGTAATAAAAATTTACATTTAAATTTAAATTCCTGTTACGATAGTGTATTGATATTTTTATAACGAAGTGAAAAAAAAAATATAAAAGGTTTTAGTATCTTAAACCACTTCAATAAAATTAAACTCTTTGAAAACACGAATTTCCACTTCAGAGGAATTTAAAAATAAGTGTAACATGATCTTATCCCTTAGAGAGTATTTACTTCCGCAGATTTTGTTTGAAAAAATAAAAAAAATTTTAAGATTCAATATACCAGAAGCTTTGCTTGACACTTTACAAATTTATCCGAGTTTACATTTTTATTAACATTTTTTTTATCAAACTTTTTATTTTCATAAGTAGATAAACAGATTCAGCATTTCAAGTAAAAAAAAAAAAAAACATTTTATGCTTCTTAAAAAATTATCTGGGTATTTGAAGCAAAATAAAAATTTGCCACCGAAGCACAAAGATGTGCACTCCAAGGTTCAGTTTTTTTTTTTTTTAGCTGAAATACTTGAACATAAATTCCTTTGTTCTTGTTTATTACAATCTCTTTTACTCTTTGAGCTCAAGTTAACCTCTTTGCGCTTTATTTATTAATTTTTGAGCACTTTGTATTCCCTTTGCGAAAAAGGACTCAAATGAATTTAAGACCATACAAAAAAAAACACGATTTCTAAACGAAACTAATTAGAATTTAATTTCTCGCTACCACAACTTTCTTAATCCAATCACGTAATTGGAACATATTTTCAGAGCATTTAAGCAACACCCACCGTCTTATTATTGACTGCGTTGCCTAGGTAACTTAAAATGCATACAATTGAAATTTTAAGTGCAAACTAATTAAAAATTTCCTTTCTTTTGTTCTTAATTGACGGTAATGGAAGAAAGTACATATCATACACAAGTTAAAACAAAAAAAAAACAACATAGTATAATTTTGTTACATGATTTTTGTGTTTTCACTTCTAGTAAAGTGCATGATGCTATTTATGGTTACCACTGTGTTTTTTTTTAAAGCTCACTTTAAAAATTCAAAGTCTGCACTATTTTGAAACGGGAAATACTTGAAAGAAACTTGATAAACCGTAGAATTTCAGAAATCGGTTGGTATACAAATGTAAATCAAATTTGCTGACTGGTATAAAGTACAAGTGAACATAGAATATAAAATAAAAAAAAGAATCGGTGAATAAATATGAAATTATAGCTCATACTTGACTAATATAAATTCAAAACTCAGGAATTGAATTCCTGTTAACAAATCCATACTATAAAATCTGATTTATCATCACACTATGTATTCAAAAACAGTTGATTTCGGTGAAGGGAAAATAGTAGGCTGATTGGTATAAACAACATCCTGACTTCTGAAACTTAACAACGAATGTTTATAAGATTATAAATTACAATGAAAGTTAGATGCCGAAGAATAGAACAGGAAATTAATTGGGCTATGAATGTTAAGCTGACTGGTATAAATAAAATTGTAGCATACTCAAATATGTTGTTCATTTTTTTTTTGTTTTAATTTAATGTTTATTCTTGTTTTTATTTAGAAGGATTTCCTTTAAGGAAACTTCACTTCACGACTTTTGCCACTTAACTGGTATAAATTAAAAACTATTTAATTTGCCCTCGGTTCTCCTGATCTATAACTATGCCACTGTCCTTAGTTCCCTCTCTATAATTATTCCATTCTTTACAAAAATAAGTTATTTCAGAAACGAATAATAGACATTCGCCTGATTGGTATAAACAAAATTTTCATTTTTTTAGCTCAAGATAAATGTTTATTAGTTGAAATCAAATAAGAATAGGACAAGCGAAAAGGCAAATTTGAATTTCTATAAAAGATCATGACTGGTATAAATAAAAACAGGATAAAAAAAATATTTGAGTGCATAAAGGATTTACTTTTGAGAAACTTGGTAACCTCCTTACATAGCATTTGAATGGTATAAAAATAAAAGCTTAGCATTTGGATCTCCTTCTTTCTCTCTAATTCGATGAACATTTATTAAAGGAAAGTGCTCCTAAGTTGACTAGGGAACGAACCTAATAATGTCATAGTAACATTGGACTAAGCATCCTACTTAAAAAATAAAATAGGCCAATTTTAACTTTAGTAAAATTAAGAAAAATAGTACAATACTTTATTCGTTTAAAATTAGCAAAGTAGTTGTTTAACAATAGCTTTAACATCGTACTAAATCGTGTAAAAGTTTCAGCTTTTACTATAAAATGTAGGATTTTGACTGGTCGAAAATTGTAATTTTCAAGAAAACAAAATTTTAAATTTAGCGATTTGAATTTATATAGAAAATAAAACATTAAGTATTAGAATATATTATCAAAAAAAAATGTGCTAAAGTTTTATACCATTTTTATTTTAACTTTCAATACAGCTAGTGTTTTTTTCAGTTGGCAACCATATTTCAATCTGCCACCTGCAGTCTGCTTATGTTGCAAATACTTAAAAACTATTTAAGTTGTTTTACTAAAATATAACTATAACGTTCCATACTAAACATGTACATAGTTTTTTTTTTTACATAATTTAATGAAATTATTATTCCCAACAAATTAAGAACCAAAATCTGTTTTTGACATGAAGCTATTAATTATGTGGCAAACACTACCAGCATAATTCGGAAGGCCTTCATCAACATTTTTTTTTTTGTTTTGTTCTTCCTCTACAATATTTTTCTTTTTCCTAACTGGATGTGTGTTTGTGTTTGGAAAATAGTTTTTCCCATGACCATGAACTAAGTCAAATGGAAATAAATGATTTTCGGAAAAAGAGAAAGAGGAAAAAAAATAAAAGAACTTAATACCTCGACAATAAAATGTGTGAACTTAATGTTTTGGATAAATTCCAATTTGTAGGTTTGTGGCTTTGGGTGTATTGAGTAGGTATAGTTCTTTTGGAAAAAAAATGGGAAATCGTGATTTTATTGAAAATCGACAAATGTTTGTTTGGCAAGAGGATTTACAAGGGTGAGTATTTTGTCCTGGTCTTTTAGAAGCTGGAAGGTTTCGATTAAAAAGGAACCGAACAAAATAAATTGTATTGGATTTTTTTTATGTGTTCTTGTGTTCTAAATTTTAAAGACCAGCAGTATACGATATCAATCTACTTCTAGACCTACAAAAAAAAATCAGGAATGAACATTTACGAATTCTTTATATTATCCCAAGAGATTGAAATCCCAGATTCAAATTATCTTGCAGATGGTAGAAAACTTGGGAAGAAGCAATGCAAGGAAATTAGAACTAAGGACTATATTGTAACAGTGGGACAGTTCCACGTACTTCCTCTTATTTGGTTTAACATTGTCTGAGTTTAAAACTGTAAGCACTCAAACATTGAATATTGAAAAAATAATTTTGTATACCTTTCTACTCCAGTTTCTATTTCAATATATCAAATCAAATCGTTGTAGGAACTTACGAATTTTTAATTATTTATGAGAACAAAATTTAGGTAATTTATTTATTCAGAAATATAACAATTTAAAAAAAATTTAGCTGGATCCATCCACCTTGAGAAAAAATTTGATGTATCGAAAAAATATGAATTTTCGAAAAAAAAATTTAAAATGAATTTTCAAAAAAAAAATTTTAATTGTCAAAGCGTTTTCAAAAAATAATTTTTTTCATATCCGTACATACATACATACAAACTTAATTGTCCACTCGTTTCAAAAAAATATGTTTTTCAAAAATTTAAATTTTTTTCATAAAAATTAATTGATTGATTGAAGAACAAAAATCTAAGATCCGGATCTATAACAAGCACCGTTAACAAACTTTTTTTTGAAAATAATTATTTTGGCCATTTGAAGAAAGTAGCTTCACTGATTAAGGCTCTAGGGACCACTTTTTTCGCGATTTCTAGGTATTGCAATAACTCGAGAATTAATTTTAATTTTAAAATTACATTTTTGAAAAAGTGAAGGTAACCGATTTTCGAAATATTGAATTTCGAAAAAAAAATATCTATACAAAATTTACATCAAGTATTAAATATACAAGCCAGAAAGGATCTTGAAATTTCAAAACCTCGAAAATTAAAATCTAGAAATATGTAATTAAAAAATTGAACAATTTTTAATTCCTTGCATCCCCGATTTTCAGAATGATAAGAGGGGGAATTTTGTACAAGCTTGAAATTCTATAATCTCGAAAATTCATAATCCTGAAAACCCACAATCCTGAAAATAAAATTAAAAAACATATTTTTGTGTTCTTCGAATTTTTTTTTTCCACCAGTAATCAATAACAAAAACATAAAAAGAAAATGTTGAAATATTATTGAGAGTCTAAAAAATAAAAAAAATTTAACAAAAACCATCCATCTTATAGGCATTTGTCTCATTTTAAAAAGTTACAGAGTAAAATTGCGACAAAACGAATATCCTGCAGCTTTTAATGTTGAATAAATCTAAAATATTTTTTTTTCCACATAAAACCGATAGATTTTCGAGGAGGGAAAAAGGGATATTTTATTTTTAAATTGCATCAATATAACTAGTACAAAAAAAATTAAATGGAAATGTTTAGAAGTTTTCCAAGAATACAAAAATTTAAATCAAAAATAGATGTGTGTGTTTTTTATAGCTCCAATGTTTTATTTTGAAATAATTCCAGAAAAAATTTAAAGACGTCATTTATGAAAAAACAAAAAGTCGATTTGATTTTTAAAAATAAATTTTGAATTCTTCTTCTATATAAAGCTTTAAATTAAATTCTGATTCATAAATTTAATTTTTCTCTATATATCTCTCATCTCCTTCAGCATGTGAGAGAAAATATTTTGATTTATTAACCACTTGGTTCACCTTCAGGGGTAATTTATTGCACATTTGCTAAGTACGATATTTTTTTTGTTTTTATTTCTGTACGATTATAATTCAATTTATTAGACAGGATGTCGTGTTGGCCATTTGTGTAAGCAATTAACAGCGCGACAAAAAAAAAACTGTTTGCTGTTTTCAATTAGCAGCGACACATTAAAGACATCAATATTCTCACAAAATGTCTTGAAATATTAAAATTCTTATTTTAAGTAGGGTACATTATTTGACACAGGTAGGTAGATAGAGTGTGGTTTTGTAATAAAATGAAAACAAAACAAAAAAAAATCATTTTCGATCCTTGAAATTGATGTAATAATATTCTGCACACCGCGCACGTGTTTCTTTTTCTTTATTAACAGCCATTAATCAAATAATAAAAATGACTCATAAAAGATAAGCAATTTGGACGCCTTGAGAGTTTAGTTTAGTGCGCGGGGAATAAATAAAAAAAAAAAAAACTGAGAAAAAAAAGTATCCGCGAGAAAATCATAATAAACCAAAAGCTCTTAAGTAAAAAGTATATACCGAGTACAACAACGAAAAAAAAAAATAAAAGAATCCTTTAAAGGACAAAGTTTTGTCGATATAATAAAAATGAAAATACTTTTTCATCTGTTGTTTGTTTTTGTTTTTTTTTTTATTTTCACTTGTTGAAGGTTTATGAGAATTTGCTCAGATGGTTTTTCAGTTCTTCTTTTTTTTTATTGAGTTTGAGTTGGACTTAACGCACTTTCTATATTTTTTTTTGTTTTTAAATTTTATTTTCCATCGAAATCGCATAACAATTGAAGAAGAAGAAGAAACGAGAACAAAAGAACTTCGGGCATAAAGTCGTTTAAGGTTTTAAAAAAAAATGTAGTGATTTATTTATCAAACATTTTTGTGCAATTGAAATTTCATGGTGGAAAATAACATTCACTGGGTTGAGTGTATAATATAAAATAATGTCTTTTCGGAGTTAATATTGAAAATAAAATTAGGAATTGTGTCGCATGTACTTGTATTTAAAATTTAACTTAAGTGACATGAAATTTAGGATAAAAACGAGTATTTTGAACGAAAAAATTTCAAAAAAAGTAAAAGGTAATTGAATAAAATATTCTCGGGATTTGAAAAAAAAAAACTATTAGAAAAAAATTCAAAACCCAGGTTTTGAAAAAAATATGCCGATTTTTTTTCAACACATAACACTTTGAAGTACTATTTTTGTTTTCAATATTGTTTTCAGCATTTACTTTTAATTTTTATAAAAATGAAACAAAATGTCGATTTTGTGTTTGAATCCAATACTTACCGCCCTAAGAGCAATTTAAAAGTATGTATACTCAACGTTGCATAACTAGGTCCTAAGGGTACTTATTATTTATTTTAGGTTATAAAAATTTATCATCTCACTCTTACTCTCTCTCTCTCACTAAATTATTGAGGTCTTATGTAAAGTATCAATAAATTAAATTAGATCATGAAATAATGTTAAGTGTACTCCATTAATAGATATTGCGATGTACATAATATATACTATTATGCAAGGTGTTTTTGGAGAGCTTCAATTTCTATATGTAATTCTATTATGAAGAGTGTTTAAGTGGATTACGTATGTTTTAAACAGAATTTTAGAAATAAACATGGCTTCGGGGTTTTCTACACGTTATATTTAAAAAATAAACACTGCTTTGGCTTCGAAATTTTGTGTATATCGTCATTTATAAATAGAATTTGGTATTTACACTCGTAAAAAAATATAAAAAGCCACTTCAAAATATTGAACTTTCAAAAGAAAAAAAAACTATTTTAGTGGCGGTTTTATTAAAATTACTAAAATTGTTGTTAAATTTAAAAAATAAAAAAAGGAAATAGAATTTAAATTACATATATTAAAAATTATAAGAATTGTGGGAGAAATTTTTAGGATATAAAATTCGTTAAGGTCAAAATTCTGAAAATACTTGATTTAAGGATTTTGTTTCTGAAGTGGAGTTTTTTTTTTAGAAAATTGCTCTCCGACCTAAAAATTTCAAAATACATACATAATTGATTTGATAATAATTTTTTTAATTTGACGTTTGTACAAAATTTTTTATTGGAAATCGATTTGAAGTGAAATGTGTCGGTTTTTTTTTTACAGCCTGAACTTATGTAAGTGATTTATTTTTGACTAAGGACTTTAGATTTTTAGGTTATAGTGGGCATTAAAATGTTTTCTCAAAAATAACGGTATCTGTGAAATAGAAAGAAGAATCAAATTTATGTACCCCAAAAAAGTATCTCCTGATTTTCTCCATTTTGTTGCAACGCAAGAGGAGAGGAGGGCGTCGATAAGGAGGAAGGGTAGGAAAAGGAAGAGGTAGGAAAGAGAGAAAGGAAGAGTTTGGAAAGAGAAGGTGGAATGTTGAGCTGCAGACAAAAACATAAATCAGGCCAGAGGAAAACTAGGGATAAAAAAAAAGAATCGGACTAGTGAAGACTCTGACGGACTATTAATTGTTGTTGCAGTGAGTACATTACCCAACCAACCATAGGAATCTGTGGCCATTTGTTAGATTCTCCCATTAATTGAACGTTAATGATGACATATTAGGTCTGGCATATTCTTCCTATATTTGGTTAAAAAAATAAGAATTTCCAACTTTATTTTTGTTTTTACATTCCTAAGCTTAATAAAAAAAAATTGACTTAGTCAAACTCAGAGAATGTAATTTAAAAATCAAAAATTAACTCATGCATCAACGCAACGTGCAAGAGATGAAAATCTTAAATTTTTGGCCAGAAACATTTTTTTTTTTAACTTTTCAACACCTGTTTAGCTTGCATTACAAATGTTATTTTGTGAATTAAAATTAAATGATCTATGTTTGTAAATACAAATATTTTTTTTCACGTTTTTACGTCTAATTAGATTTTGAAACGTAGTATTTTAGTTAAATTTTTTTTTTACCATTTTATGACACTCAAATGAAAAGTTGGTAATTTTAGCAATAAATAAATGCTTTGTATTCTCAGTTTTTATTGAGACATTGAAAATTAATGAAATGAACAATTTTTATCATTCGTAATTTTGAGCTCCCCCATTTATTTTTTTTTTTAACAAATTTGTAATAATTTAAAACTAACACAAAAATTGTCCCCAAATTGCTTGTACCTTCTTACACCGACATAACAAATTTTTCACCACTAATTTACCAAATTATTCTTCCATTCAATCGAAGATAGATTTTTGGCAGGAAAATGTACATTTCCTTCAACTTTCGCTAAGTTGATGAATCAATGTAAATAGTATAAATACAAATTTTGAATTTGTCGTTTTTCCCTCGGTAGAAATATTTGTTTGAAACAAAAATATTCAATTGCAAGAATGTCTTTAGGTAGGTGGTAGCTACATCATGTAAAAATATACATAGCATCATTATCATCGTCTACGAATGTAGTTTTTTTTTTGTTTAAAAATAATTTGTAGACTTGTTAGATTTTTTAATTGAAATTTAACGCTAGCACGAATTTTTAAAGAAGAATTGGAAATATTTTGATGTTTCAAATTAAAATTCAAAATGTTTAGAACAATTATTTGGATGTTTTACTCGTTTAATTGTAAATTAATTTCCGGAAGTTTATTTTCTGTCATTAGTCTACCAAAATAAAATGCACACATTATTGATATTGAAGAAAGTTGGCTCTTAGGCTTTTTAAGTGCCTTATCATTAAAGAATAATGATGATGAAGATTTGAATTTTTTTTATGCCAATTTTTTTTAATATTTCGAAAAAAAAATGAAGTACGAAAGACATTCAGTTAAAAATTCAATTTAAAAATAATGTTATTTTTTCAAATCATTTTTTAGTTAACTGTTAATTTCATAATTTAATTTGCTAACCTTCAAATCGATCTTTTATGAAGGAAAACAAATTAAGAAAAAAATTGGAATTAATAAATTTTTAGATTTTGAAAATATTCAAATTTTTTTAATTTTTAAAATTCATTTAAAGAAAAATCACCCAGCTGTTTTTGGAAAATTAAATTTAATATATTTTTTAGTCTAATTTTTTTTGAAATTAGGAAAAAAATATTTTTTATCATTTTTTATCTATATGATTCAAAACTTACTGTAAACTGTAGAATACATATTTTTTTCAAAATTCTAATTTTTATTTTCGAGAAATTGCATATTTTTCTAAAGGTTTTTTATATCTGTTAAAAAAATTGTTGATCTCGAAAACGCCATGTGGAAAAATAAAGTTTTCTAAAAATTTTTCAAAATCATTCATACAAAATTTCTTAAAAATTTGTTTAAAAAAATAAACGCGTTGGTTTGAAGTATTTAATTTTGAACACTGTAAAAAAAATATATAAAAATATGTAGGTACCCGATTTCAAAACAAATTGATTTATTTTTCAAAAGTCACATTTCGACCGCAGTCCGACAAGTCGCTTATGAAAACATTGAAAACCAAAAATTGGACTCTGTGAAAGGAATTATTAATAACATTCATTTGTAAATTATTTTTTGAGCAAGTTTTAATGTATTTTAAATAAAATTTTTACAACCGTTTTGGAAATAAAAAGTTTTGTCTCTTAAAAAAATGTCAATTTCGCTTTTAGAGAATTACTTGAAAACTTTACGTTTTAAGTTTGAAAAACAAAAATGATTCAATTGTTTAGCCTGTAACTGAACTACAAGTTATTATTCTAATTTGTCAATCTTTAAAAACAAATCAAGAAATAATTTAAGACTCATTTAAATTTGAAGCAGCTCATCTATTATATAATCAAAAAACAGCTAAGGCCTAATATCTTTTTAAATAGCTAAACTTGATGTGCGAACAAAATTGAATATAAACGATTTTTTTTTTGTTTTGCTATTCTTGTCCAAAAAAATGTGTAAAAATATACTCCTATATCATAAAGAGAGAGAGAAGGAGAGAGATCTCAATTTCATTCCTTGGAGGGACGTTTAGTGAACATTATGAGATTTTTGTATTCCCTTTCCAGTTGAGTAGAAGATATATGAAAGTATACGTATGTAGGTAATTTTACAGGAAAAAAAATGGCTTACGGCGTAAAAAGAAAAACAAATCAATTTATGGTTGATTTAGCTGTTTTTTTTGGTCCTATTGATTTTTATATTGTCATCAAAAGGATAAAGAAAAAAAATCTTATTGCGTTAATTTGGAATGAAATCCATCATCATTTTTTTTTTTTGTCATTGAATGATGTCTTTTATTACATTCCTCTTCTCATAAATTCCTACCTCTCAAAAAGTATCTAAGGATAACCTTTTTTTTAAATGCCAGTGTTGATGTTTTTATTGATTGAATATGAAATTACACGTTTGTTTATAATCCTTGTTGATTGTTAAGAGAGAGAGAGAGAGAGAAACAAAATTACATTGACATCAGGCAAATATGGATATGTCATTTATTGTTTCATCATAATCCCCTTAAGGCAGGATCATAATAAAATATTTAAATTTCAAAAAAATATTTGAACCCCATAATATCATAACATTTATAAATATTTTAAAAGGTCGGTTGTACTGGTTTATTTTTAGAAATTACGCATGTATCTTTGTCCTTGACAGTTAAAAATAAAACAAGCCCTTTTAACATTTATGTTGGTATTTATAAAAGAAAAATACTGGTTAAAGTGTAGTCACTTGCATGTGTATTAAAGGTTGACATTTTTATTTATAAGTACATCCAAAGTCATAAAATTCGACAAAAAATAAAGATCTAGGGGATTGAATGGTGAATAGGTTGAGTTTAAGTACAGAAGAAGATAAAGCAGGAGGGTTTTTTTTTAACGGAAAGGTCAGACTTATCCTTTTTATGTTGTGGATTTTAATATTTATTTCATAAACAGGTATCTAGAGGAGGCATGTACATAATTATGTTTTTTTTCCATAATTTATTTCAAACATTTTTATCATAATTTTAAAATTATTGCTTTTGAATTAAACTGACAAAGTATCATTTACTAGCAACAAAAATTGAGAAAAATTAAATTAAAAAAATAAAAAAAAATTCGTATACGCCTAAGTGTACAACAGTGTTTGGGCCCTGATGGTCACTTTAATAAATACCTTTATAAACAAGTAAAGGGTGTTTTTTTAAATAGGTATAGAGCTTTAATTTGGCAACATTTTTTTTTATCTGGCAGCTATTTTAATAGCTGTGTTTGGCATTTCAACATAAATAGTCTGATGCTTGAAAAACAAAGCGCTGCGCCGTTGATTCCGATTTTCAAAAGAGAATTTTGTTTAAGTATAATGCCATTGTCAAAAAATCGAATAAATTTGAGTAATTAATTTTAATTAAAATAAATTTATAAGAACATAGAAAATAAAATAAAAGAGAACAAATCCTATCATACCCAATGCTGATCCCTATGGAGAAAAAAAAACAAATGACATTTTTAAAAAATACAAATGTTAATGCAACTGGGAATATTTCATGGGGTTTCAATAGTCAAGAAAAAATTCAACATAAAACGTGAATTAATTTATTACACCTAATTTAATTTGTATACTCTTTTATATTCATCACGTTTCTAATCTAAGTAGGCGTAGGCGATAATGGGATAACTCTGTTGTTTTAAATTAAAAGGAATTCTATTTTAATTAGGTATAGACATACTTTTATGTGTAAGTACTTACCTATTTTATTACCATGTTGCAAATAGCAATTAAACTTAAAGCTTAAATTTTGTTTTAGTAGATATGATGATTTCAACTAGAAAAGGTTTTTAAAAAATAAAAAACTTTTTTTTAATGACATGGCAATAAATTATTGCAAAAAAATGATTTTTAAATACTATCGGTGGAATCGTTATAATTAAAAATCCTAATTTATTTTACAAAAAATAAAAACTTCGCTGGTCAAAGTGTCATAAAACGGATCTTAAGCTTGTAGGCACTAGTGTCGTTGTAGAATTAAATCTTAATTCATAATCACAAAAAAAAATATATGCAAAACATGTAGGTACAATCTTCGCTGGCAAAAGTGTCATACAACGGACGATATTAAACTGACTGTACTAGTGTCCTAATTCAAGGAAAATGAAAATTGGGATTTAAAAAAAAAAAAAAAAAAAAAGACGGAATATTAAAAGCGGATATAGATTCCAACCCGTATTATTTTGTATGGACTAGAAAACCACTTAAGACTGTAATCTGTAGAATTGTTTGTACTTTTATTTCTTCAATATTAATCAATGTAATCAATGAGAAAAAACATAAGAAATAATTTCAAAATGTTATTTTTATTTTTATACTTAATTTCTTTTAACCTTATTTTGGATAAAAAAAAATTAGAATACAAAATCCATTTTTGTTTTAGGAAAACTTTAATTTCAAATATATTTCAAACTTTTAAAATCTGTACAAAAACAATAATTGAAATAAGATAAGATGGTTCCGGTCCAATGTCGAATTTTGAATATTTTTTTTGATTGTTACAAACTACCATTTTTGTTCTAAAACTATTAAAATTTTAAGAGTTGTTTTCGAGAAATTTGAAATTTTTGAAAACGATTTCTTAACATATGCACAGTCATTTTAAAACACTTAAGATATATAAGATGTATATGAATAAACCTTTTGGTACAAATTTTCAAAAACTTCTACCAAACTTTTTTCGAAATAAAAAGTTTTAAATTCCAAAAAAATCGAGTTTAGATATCAACCAGATTTATCATTATGAGGATAAAGAGAGCGAAAAATTGCTGGGTTTTCGGTCTGTCTATCTGTATCTCGACACCTTAAGCTAATGAAGTCATTTTTTTCAAACTTGGAACTTAATATTTTATTTCGCTATGGTACCTTACAGTTTCAAAAAACAAACTTATTTATCTCAAAAATTGAATTTTTGTAAAATGAAATATTAGTATAAGTATTTCAAAAAATGGTGCCTGAAGTAGGACCAGATTTTTGGCTACCGATTTTCTCAATAACAGCTCAATGGGCTCCGATAAAATTTTTGTTAAGAGGTCTTACATAAAATTTTAATAATATTGTATATCGAAATTTCCAAAAACCCATTTTTTTTAATATTGAAGAAAAAAATATTAAAAAAAAACGATTTAAAAAAAAAAACTTTTTTTTTTGAAGGAAAAAAGTTTGGTGATATAGATTTTAATGTGAATTTTGATAAAAATCTTGGTTTTCAATTTTTTCTGGAATAAAAAACTTGTCCTATACTATCCACAATCTCAAGTGCAATACATCTTCATACTTCCTATAGACCATAAACAAAATTTTATCAAAAATCATTAGAACCGTTAAAGTTGTTTTTGGAGCAAAAACATCTTGATTTCCTCTCCAGCCAGTACACCTAAATATATATGTAGGTACATTTAGTGACAAGTTATCACACAACTTATAATAAAAAATACACAACAAATAAAACTGTTTAAATAAATTAGTAATTTTGCTAAAGTAATCTTCATTTAAAATAATTTATTCGTTTACCTACACCTCTACTTCTTCTCTATATACCACCTACCACAAAATGTTATTCCAGACCATAAAAATAAAATGCAAAACATTCAACCGATTCCGCTACCTACCTTCGTTTAGTATTCAAAAAAAAAAAAAAAAACTAAACCATCAAATGGACTTCTAAGCAATTAAACTTGGCCGTAAAATATAAAATGCTGCGACAATAAAATTAAAGCTTTCTCTGGCACTGTCTCTCCAAACATTCTAGTGAAGGTCCTTAGAATAACAGTGTATAAAACTAACAATAAAAAAAAGAGACGAAACTACCTTTCCTTGTCTGTGAATCACAAAAAAAAAAAAAAAAAATGGCGTTGATATTGAGATTTACAAAAAAACTTTACCCATTTTTTTTTTTTTTATTGAGTTGGTTGTCCTTGAAGCAGAAGGGAGAACGAGCGACATTAAACACAAAAAAAAAATAAAATAAATATATTTAATTTAGTTCCTGTAAGTTTTCAAGTTCAAAAATGTCCTCGGGGTCTATAAAGAGAATATTCACATCATCACAGTAAGGATTTTTTTTTTTAAATAACGACGAAGGCAAACAAAAAAGAGCAACAAAGGATTCTCAAGGCTTCATTTTTTTTTGTCTCTTCTTCTATTTTTACCACATCCACACTCAAAGTTGTGGTGAAAATTAATTATCACCCATATTGTGCTATGAGTTGAGCACACGACGGATGTACTTGTCCTTTGCAAACGTTCGTTGATTCAGGATGACAGGTTTTTCAGTTTTTTTATTTTTTTTTTAAACGCCTCTGGCCTAAACCATGAGCAATATGGATAGAATCCTGTGTGTGGTGTGTGTCCTCGTGCATATTTCATTGATAACAGGAGAGACACATAGTGGTTTTTATCTAAAAGAGACATTTTCACATTGAAGGTCAATGAATACACCCAATAACGGTTTTCTAAACAGTATGATAACATCCCATTACAACATATCGACCTGGACAATGAGAAGAGCAAAATCAAGGGCACATGAAGTTGTTATATCATGATGCTGATGATGACGATGAGACAAGGACTTCTAACTGATGCCACACACTGCCTATACAAAGCTACCTTCAACCAGGACAAAAAACCAATACACATGGAAAGTGATACTTCACATAGAATGATAGTGAGAGTGCGCTGTAACTGTTTGCCCTAAAGTATAATATCAGAACCTACCTCCACCACCCCACTCCACCCACTCACAATCACTAATGAAAAAAGGAAAAAAAAGGATATACATATATTATTATGAAACAGTCTGCAGGATATACAGGGGGTGTGGGGGTGAACCAAAAAGGACTTTCATAAATTCGAAATATTTACTGACAGGAGAGGAGAGAAGGGAAGGGCTTTACGAGGTTCTTCACCGACAAAATATGACAACGAAGAGGGGTTTTGAAAATATTTTGCATTCAACAGCTTGGCGATCAAGGATATCTCTTCGTTTGGCATTTATTTGTTTGAGTTTGTAGAAATATTATATATGTACATACATTCCGATGAAGAAAGGGGTAATAGGGAAGCTTATATCCATAATCAGTTTTTCGAGAGAGCATATAAAAATGCCATTCCTTACACACAAAAGGATATCACTATTTTTGCGCAGGATGAGCTTGTAAAGTTTCCTCCGCGCCTTCCCACCCACAAAAAACATCACCAGCACACAGGCAAAAAAACAAAAAAAAAAACATTGGAATGCTCTTGATTGTCATTCAACTCCCAATTCGTCCTTCCATCCACCACTGGGTATGGGAACCTCTTTATCTTCGTTCGTCCTTTGGCATCAGAAATCTATATAAAATCTCTGAATCGTGCGTCTTACACATAGATACATTTCATTCTTCCTTCGCGTGCCATTGAAACATGACTTTCTAAGAATAAGGAACACCCCACCATATCAAGGAGCAAAAAATATTGACTGTGATGTCGAGCAGGGGTCAAACGGATGTAAGAAGCAAACGAACTAACGAACGACAACAACGACGAGTGGGAAATTGGATTTTATTAATATGGATGGCTTCTTTATTAATTTTTTATTCCACTTGAATAATACTGTAATTTTTTTTTTTCTTCTCTTTTCCTGAAATGTCCATCTTTGTTTCGATGCTGGCCGAGTGTGACCGAGTGTGTGTCGGATTTTTCGATTAGTATTGTGTCGACATACATCTCTACATAAATACCTATGCTTTGGCATATTTGTGCTTATAACCTTTGGGAACATGGGTGAAAGGATCATAGATTTTGCTGAAATGATTACATATTATGGTGATGTTATTAGTGTCCTGAAACCGAAACGTATTCGAGGACATGAAACTATGTTATTTATATTTTTGTAGGTATGAAAGAACTTTTTTTTTTGGTGCGTGATTATTTTTGACAGTGAAATAAACTTGGATTTCGAAGCTGGAGGGAGGACGAATCAGGAGAGTTTGGAGTTTTTTTGGATATAATTTAATATTAGCAAATACGGGTACCGGAATGTCACGAAAATTACACAAAAACTTTACTTTTTTTTTTGTTGTTGAAGTAGAATGTATGTTTTCAAGCGACTTAATAAGACATTCAATTATTCTCATGTTCAAAATTGATTATAGTTAAACATCATTAATGGAATATGGAAAAAGGTTTCGTGTTCTAAATAATTATTGAAAGACTGTAGGGAAAGTTTTTGTAACTTTTGTTTTGTTTATTTAGTGAAAATAAAACTTAGGGAGACATGAGTTATGCTGCCCAATTTGTGGATTTTCCAAGAATTGGAAAATATTTTTGATTTATTAAATTCGCAAATTTTACAGTTTTTTTTACTAAAGATTTCTCACTTGTGCTGCAAAGAGGCTCAATTTGGGCTGTCGTTTGAACAGTCGAATGTATGACTCTAGCTAGTACCTACCGCCATTTTCGAAAAATGGCCAAAAAGTTAAAGCATAAAAAGCTCGTCTTGTTGTATTATGTTTCGTTAATATTTTTGAGGACTTTGCAAATTTCCGAAAAAATACTTTTAAAAAATAGTACAAAGTTCAGCAGCACAAGGTGAGCAGTGAGCACATTTTCTATATAGTCCCATAAATAATTTTTTGAGAAGAAAATAGCACAGGGAAAAATATTTGAAAAAAATCACGAATTTGAAACAAAAGTTTTGTAAATTGTGTGAGGTTCTACAAAAATATTTGAGAGGCGTAGGCAGCAAAAGTATGGGCACATACGAGCTCAATTTATTTTTTGAGAAATCGAAGATGGCGTTATTACTTCACACTAGGGTACCTACTTCTTAAACTTTTTTTATTGTTAAAGTAATCCATAAAGTTTATTTTTTAATAAACAATATTTTTGAAAAATCACAAATTTTAAATGAAAATTCTTTCGTAAAAGTTGAAAATTTAGGAGAGTTTTAAAAAATTTTAAGAACACATCGCAGCACTAGTTTGGCACAAAAAATCAATTTTTTTTTCGAAATTGGAAGTTTTTGATGCACGGTAAAAAAATGGAACTCTTCAAAATTTTGATTTTTTCTTAAGACCAAAAATAAATCAACATATCATATAATTTTAGCTTACGATTATATTTGTTAAAAAGGGAAAGTTTTGGATCAAAAAACTTACATTAACGGTACCTGGCTGACAACAATATTTTTAAGTTTCGGTTTTTTTATAAACGGTTGGATGGATTGCTCACAAAATTTATATGACAGAGATAAAAAACACCTTTAAAAACTCAATATAATTATGTAGATGTTTTTGAAAATGAGTGGTTAATTTGTTTTTTTTTTTTTTTTAATTTGTATAAGTCCTTTCAGTTCAGTTTTGGACTGAAAATTCGAACAAAATTTTACAATTAAGTTTATTTTTCACAATTTTGATTTATTAAAAAAAAAAAAACTATCCACTGAAACAGCTTGCTTAAAAAAAAAAGCAAATTATAGAATGGAGTTTTGGCTTTTAAAATAGTTAAAAGCACTGGAAGTTTTGTCGTTGATATTAAATAATTTTTTTTTTTTGCATTTTAAGTAGGTATTTTTTTATTTTTTTTTTTTTGAAAATTGCCCATTTTCGTCTTTTCTTGTCTCAGCTCAACCTAGACGCTTAAGACACAAAAAAAACCGCTCTTAAAGGTTTTCGAATTTTTGTTCAAAAAAATATATTTTCTCGGCGCCAAACGACATTTTGGAGCTCAAACATTTTTTTCTTAAAGTTTTTTTCAGCTAATATCTCAAATTCAAAATAAATCTCCTCATAAAGTTCAAAAGTATTTAACAAAACTTGAAAACAATTCAAAGCTTAAGTAGTTGCAATTTTTTTTAGTTTTTAGAAATTCTATTGAATTTTACTTCAGTTAAAAAATAATGTTAAAAACAAATTTCAAAAGTACCCTAATCACAGTAAGTAATACCTACCTGCTACTTAATCCTAATGCACTTCATTCAAAACTTTTTTTGTTTCAAACATAACTCTGCAAAACTTATATAAAGTGTTACTTCTTCAGAGCGTGGAATTGTTGCAAAATAAATTTTTCATTCTTAAAGTGTGGCTATTCCACCCTCAACCATACTTTTTTTTTCTTCCTTCACCTCCAACCCACACACACACACACATATTTTTCGAAGGAAACAAAGAAAAATTCCTTTTCCAATGCCAAACCAAAACACCCATTCTCACCCACGAAGCGAGTTAAAAAAAAAAAGAAAAACACTTATTTTCCGCTTCTCTCTACCTTCTCCTGTAAAACGACAGAGCAAAAAAAAAATCTCTGGAAGCCTTATATTTTTGTTTTAAATTTATAACCACTCCTCCGGGATAATATAAGCTGAAGCCGTTTAAAGGATCCCACACTACGTTTTTTTTTTTTTACCAAAAGCTCTCTTTACATGAGAAGCAAATATAATTCATTATGCAAACTGAGCAGTGTTGGAATATGGCAACAAAAAAAAAAAGTGTCAAGATTTTTTTTTTGTTTGTTATCTAATTTAAGGACCCACGATACATATTAATATACCAACAACGACGTTAATAATGACAAAATGTTGGTTAAAGAATTTTTCTTTATTTTTTTTTCTTCATTGTTTTGCCTATTCGAGGATCTATGAGTTTTTTGTGCAAAGGACTTTCTTTCACTAAAAAGGAAATAAGTGAGGGGAAGCAACAACACAAAGCAACTATAATGCATTCAATTTCCCCCCACTGAAGACAAAGAAGAAAACGAAGACGAAGAAGTCTCTTATTATATAGACTCTCTTGATATCCGAATGAAGAATGCCGCCATTTTCTGTTGTCGATTTGAGGTATTTTAGCAAAGAACTGGTTTGAATCTCATTGATTTTGCTGTCTCTTCGTTGCATGCCCAAAGTCAAAAGATGAATTTTTTTTATTTTTAATTCTCTGTAGGAGGAATATCAAGGATTTTAATTATGTTAGAGGTACATTTATAACACAACTTATAGGAATGGGAGGTTTATGACTTGAGGGTTTTTTTTTGTACCCAGTTTTATTGTGGAAATATATACGATTGTCTACTGCGGATTATTTGCATTTGAGTATTTATACATTTTGAATTTTTATTTCATTAAAAAAAAAAACAACTGAAAGAACTGACTCTGAGGCATCATCATCGTCGTCGTCGTCATCATTATCATCGTCGACTTCTTTGTTTAACTTGTATGGAGCTAGCTATTTAGTAGGTCAGTTCAAGAGTCAAAAGAATACAAAACATTTTTTTTTCTTTAAATATTTGCCAGAGGAAAAAATACGATACGATGAATACAAAAAAAAAGTGGCCTACGTGAATTTTCATTTTTTCATTTTTGTGTCCTCCAGCATCTCTATCTAGACAAGTTTGTTGGTGTGGTTGTTTTTTTTTTTTTTTAATAGTGGGGGTTAATTTAATTGTGCGAGAATGAACATAGCATCAGAATCAGATTCCGAGATAGACAGGATTATAATTTCCGAGAAGTTGATATAGTTTGGGGGTAGGTTATTTTATTTTTTTTTTTCTTAAGGCTTCTTTTCAAACTCGCACGTGTCAGCAATGGTAGAAAGGAAGATGATTTTTTTTTTAATATTGTTGGGATTCATTTTAACATTGTTTTATAAATCAAATCGCATCGAGGGGGATATTTTCATGGAATTTTGTACTGGGGTTAAAATAAATAAACAAAAATTTGGGGCACGATTAAATTAGTTCTGAGAACTATCTAAGTACGTACCTGCTGCTAGGTCTGTGTACTGTTACAAGGTTTTAATTTGAATAATTGGAATAAGGTACAAATTAAATGCACGACTGGATATAGCATGTATTTGCTAACTTGTGAAATCACATTGGTTTTTAATCTAAGTGTAAAACAAAACTTAGAACTGTCTTAGTTTCAATTAATTAGTCATTCCTGGCCTCCTTCAACAAGAGTCTCCCGGTCTCGAGCCGACGCCATACAGTTGCGCACCCCAAGGCTTCTGGCGTCCTGATCTACGCCATCTCTACAGGGCAAGCATGGTCTACCACGCTTCCGTCTACCATAGAATGTACCACAGAAGACTTTCCGAGCCGGTTCCGCTTCACTCATGCGAGCTTGGTGTCCTGCCCACCGGACTCTACTGGTTTTTGTCACTATGTCTGCTTCAAGGTAGATTGCGTACAATTCATGATTGTACCGTCTCCGGAATCGTCCTTCCTCACATATGGCGCCAACAATTCTCCCTAAGACTTTTCTCTTGAAGGCGGCTAAGAGGTCGGAGTGTCTTTTGCTAAGCACACAAATCTCGGATCCATACGTGAGTACTAGCAGGACCATGGTCCTGTACAGCAGCAGTTTTGAAGTTTTGAAGAGCTTTGACAGACCGCGTATTTCTTCTTCTATATTATTGTCGGCTGCTACCATTGACCCAAGGCATTAAAAGGATTGCATCACTTCAAATTCGTGCTCCGCTACCTTGATTGTTTGACCAACTGTTCTTCGCGCATTCGAGGCCAACATGTACTTTATTTTACCTTCACTAATATGCAGCCCCAGATTTTGTGCCGCCCTGCTTGATCTGGATGAAGGAATCGTGTACAGCTTGTTCGGTCCACTTTCGTCAGCGTAAGCCAGTATCTGGCTGGACCTGTTGCTAAGGTGTCTCTTGTTTCCGTGCCAGAGTCACGGATTGCTTTCTTCAACGCCAAATTGAAGAGGAGGCAGGCCAGACCATCTCCTTGTCGGAGTCCATTAAAGATGTTGATTAGTGTGGATAGCAATCCGGCTATTTTCACTTGGCTTGTTACGTTGGTCATGGTCAACCTACAAAGTCGAGTCAATTTATTTGGGATGCCGAATTCTCTCATGGCTTTGTAAAGTTCTACCCTGGCTATGCTATCATAGGCGGCAAAGGCTATGTTTCCGAGGCTTGTTGATGGAATATTCCCAAGAATCATATCCTACATTATCTATGGCGACTTAAGGCACCCTCTTTACCTATAACCCAAGTGATAATTTGGCAACCCAGCCTTAAGGAAATTATATTTTTAATCATTAAAGAAAACCTTAAAAAAAATTAAATAAAAAAGGAGAACAAATTACCATATTTTCATCTTAAATATTTTTTAGGATACATTCAGTAATTTATAAGGACGAGCTTAGTGACACATGTTTTAACCCACTTCTATCATTTTCTTTAATTATTTCCATTCTACGATATATCTTTTCTAACTTATCTAATAAAATGTCCCTTACTTGAAAGTTTTGAAATCCACAAAACTATAAACATATAAAAATTATTATTGTAAATTCTTTATTCATTTTTGGGGCTTTTAAATGTGTACTTATGTATTATACATATTTAGGTACATATATTTATATGCTATGACATAAGTATGAAAGTTAAAGTTAGGTTCAACTTTACTCATCAACTATATCCTTTTCACAGGAAAGGGTACTTACATGGTCTTTTCTACAAAAGCCCCCCCCCCTTCTTCTGCTGATTTTTATGCTCTCAAAAAAGGAAAATCGAAATCGAAATTCCAATCTTCCCTCTCTCTCTCCCTCTCTGTCACTCATCCCATATAAGAGTTTTTGTGTACACAACACAAAAAAAAATTCATTTTCTAGGTCAATGGGGGCTTCAGAGGCACACATCATCAGAATATTATATAATAAGGATAAAAACGACTTGGCAAAGGGAGTTGTTGGATTTTTTTTTTCTTCTTCTTCCGTTTTATAACCTACACCACACTATATCACCCTTTTCACTAGTTCCCCATCCCTCCTCTTTTTCATCCTATGCTTAAATATCACAACGAAAATGTATGAAAGAAAAAACAAAATCTATACCCGGTTAACTAATGAAAGCAAATAAGCCTTTTTTCCTGGGAAAAAAAGAAAGGTTCATTCAGCAATTCTATGTCATGTCGAAATTCAAGGGTTCTTCATGTCAAGCATCAGTGTGCCTTAAGAGCCCTTAGTCTTGACTGAATTTTTATGATTCCTTTATTTTTTTTTTTTACAAATTATATTAAATCGTACTTCATGATACTGTGGTCATAACAAAAAAAAAAAAAAAAAAAATTCTTAGTCTTGACTGAATTTTTATGGTTCTTGTATGTTTTTTTTTTTACATTGGTTCTTGTATGTTTTTTTTTTTACAAATTCTATTACATATATGGTATTGATGATACCTTGGTCACAAAAAAAAAAAAAAAAAAAAAAGAAAAAAAAAAATGATATACATAGTCCCAAAAATTCTTAATTAACAAATCATTCAATAAATCTAAAAATAAAATCTAAATTTTTTGCGTCTACTTACAACAAATTTGAAGAATTTTCCTCAATTAATGCATTTAATTTTTATATCTTGTTCGAAAAAGAGACATTTAAAATTAAACAACGAAAAATAAAATAAACAAATTTATTTTTAATTTTAGACTATAGCTACCGGTATTTTTGGTAAAATTAAAAATAAATATTTTACTCATCATCATCATCGATGTGTTTCGCACAAAATTAATTTTTTTTTGAGTATAAATATTTTGTTTAAAAATAAATTTACAACCCACCTCTGTTGGAATTCTTTTATAAAAAAAAAGTACATAAAAGTACCTGATACTATTTCTAAGCATTTTTTTTTTGTTTTGCTGCTGTTGTTTTTTTTTTTTCAAAAGAGGAAAATGTGTTTTACTTTCTGTGTGATTTGTTGTTTAAAAATGTCAAGTTCATTACTAGAAGTGGTGGAAGTGTTTGGGGTGAAGGATGGTTGATGATGTGTCGGATATTGACACGAAATTGTCAAAAACAAGATGAACACTTAACTCAGAGAGCCGAGAAAATCGTTTTTGAAAAATTGGAATTTAATTTGAATTACTCAACAGCCAACAAAAGAATTTCTTTGTAGATGTACATATCAATTTTGTGTATTGTTCGGCCTTGAACTTGACAAGATGGAATCTAATCGAGCACACACAATGCGAATTTTCCAAAAATAAATTAGAAATTGAAGAGATTGCATTTGACAACAGAGAATTATATGAATAGGAATACATGTGAATAATATTGAATCAAGGGGTGGGAGTTTTCGTGTCAAAGAATGGCTTTTTTACAATACATATTTTATGTATTCGATTAAAATAAATAAGTCAAGCAGATGACTTGTAAGGATTTTGAGAGAACAGATTTATTGAGTTTATTGACACTTTATTTGAATTATTTTTTACAAAACTTATGTATAAGGACTTACGCTGTGTGAAGGGAATATTTGTGCGCTTACCTGAAAATATATAAAAAAAAAATAAATTATTAGATGAAATGTTGAATTGGAAGAGTGATTTAAAAAATATATCATGCTATTGCTATTTCGCAAGATGTTTCGTTTCGTTTCGTTGTGTTTTCAAAAAGCATTCTTTTTTAAATACCATTTTTTTAGGGAACATAATTTTTTTTAAATTGTTGGTTGGGGCAACTTTTTTTAATTTATGTACAGTTTTGATTCTTTTTCTTACAGAAGTTAGTTTAAGAAACTTTAAATTTATATAGGTACAGAGTATTTTTCGAAAAAAAAAGTAATTTAAATTTTGACAAAAAAATATTTATTTAGGTCCATTTTTTAAAAGTTTCTGATCAAATTTATTTTATTTCATTTTATTTTATTTTTTAAGAAACTTTAAATCTAGTTTCTTGAGAATTTTTTTTTTATTTTTGAAAAAACGAATATTTTCAATAATTTTGATACAAATTTCGGTGAGCATTTTGAAAACGCAACACGAATTTTCTGGAAAACTAAAAGCTTTTAGAATTTTTTTTAAAGTTTCCCCTAATTAGACAAAAAACAGGCTTTGTGAAATTTCAAGTTTCTAAGTCAACTGGAACTGATTAGCCGCTAATCTGTTAGCCAAAAAAACTTAAATTTCCATTCCGGTTTCCGCAGTTTTTGATTAAATTGTAAAAACCAATTCTATTTTAAATATTTTTTTTGTAAGAGTATCAAAAATAAAAGTTATAACAAAAAAAAATTAGTTTAAACACAAAAATAATCGTAATTTTAAATTTGAATTTGAAAATTGATTTTTCAAAAACTATTATTGCCAAAAACAATTTCTTATTCCAAACAGGAAATTTTAAACTTTTATTTAGTGCAGGGGGTAACCGATTCCTCATATCTTATTTTCAAAAACGACTTAACAAAGCAAAATTGACTTGACATTTTTAAAGTATTCCAGATTAAAATTACGGTTTTGTAAGTAATATTTGAAATTCTTTTAATCTGTCATTTTTGACCAATTTGAACATTTCTTACGATTTTTTAAAGTCTATAGATCAGGTTCTCTTACAAGTTACAAGAAGTGTAACATTAAATTTATTGTATATTTTATCTGGTAAATGCATTTAATGAACTCAAAAACAATTTTTAAATACTGGAATATGTAAGGAATGCTTTTTAGAAAACTGCAGGTCTTCCAAAAACACTAAAAAATATTAAACACACAATCGTTCCCCTTTTTTTTGACTGGCGCTTTGGATATCGTGGAAATTTGAATATCCTAATATTTCAGAATATCAGAAAATGTTTTTTTTTTAAATAAATAAAAAGAAATGAGAATTTTTTTTGGTATTTTTTTCGTTTTATTCTTCAGTTGATCAAATTGTTTTTTTTTTCCAAAAATCAGTTCAAATTCATCCATCTCACTTGAAGAGCAGAGGAGCTGGTGCAGCGGCATAAGCAGCTGGAGCAAAAGCTGGTGCGGCAGCATAGGCAGCTGGAGCGAAAGCTGGAGCAGCAGCATAAGCAGCTGGAGCGAAAGCTGGAGCAGCAGCATAAGCAGCTGGATAAGCAGCAGAATGAGCAACCGAATGGGCGTTGTAGCTTGATGCGTATGGTGCAACGTATGAAGCGTATGCAGCTGGTGCAGCTACCAAAGGTGATGAATAAGCCAATGGAGCAACAAGACCTGGTTTAGCGGCAGCAAGGGCAACAACAGCCATGAAGCAGATAGCAATCTTAAATTGTTTACAAAAAAAATAAATAAGTTTCTTAATCCTTGGAAAATCCTTTCGAGATAATCCTTATTTTTAGGTTTTTTACTTACGAATTTGAACATCTTGAGAGGTTTTTTTTTAGATTGTCTGGTTCACTTCGATTGAATGAAAACTTAACTTTGATACTGTTACCGTTATTGACAGTCGATTATATACTAATTTTGTGAACCAAGTAATCAATATTCAAAAAGCGTAAGCACACAAGTAAACCTATAGTTGAAATCGAGAGTGAATTACGAGAGCGTATATATAAATTAACCTAAAACTTATCACGTTTAACGCATTTCCCAAAATTCATATGCTACTGTGGTATTTTGGTTGCGTATCATGTGGTCTTCGAAATGATGACCTTCTCTGCTCTTTTGCATTATTTAAAGAAGGTGTACGTTCTTCAGTTGGCCTATACAACAAATTGGTATTTTAGTTAAAAAAAAAAATACTTTTGGTTTGTGTTTTAAGCACCGTTATACATAATTGCCTTCAAACTGCTTTGCAATGTCATATATTTTAAAAGGCATTGTAAATGGTGTTTTTTTAACTTTAGAACTTTAAGTTGGCAACACTTTTTTAACTGGCGGCCATTTTAATATTAATACATAGCTTTGTTTGGCATTTCAACTTTTCAACATTTGGTTGAATGGCTAGGTCAATTAACCATATTTCAGTTTTTGGAGTGAATATAATCCTCAAGTGTATGCTGAGACACCGTTACATCCAGAAAAATTGACTGTTTGGTGTGCTGCGGAAATCCCGGTGCTGGCCATTATAACCTTACAGTCAATGGTGCCCGTTAAAGAGCAATGATTCTTGACTTTTCCGTTATTCAATTGAGCAACCACGATGTGCAGGAGCTGTAGTTTCAACAAGATGGCGCCACATGTCAGACAGCTTCTGTCAAAATTAATTTATTGAAGTGAACGTTTGGTAACAGAATAGTTTCACATTTCGGAACCCTGAATTGGCCACCAAGAACATGTGAAGTCGCTTGTCTACTTCGATAAGCTCGAAACGATCAACAATGTCGATATTCGGCCACAAAAGTTGGAAAAAGTGATCGAAAATTGGACCTCCGAATAAAAGTACGTCCGAACCAGCTGTGGCGATCGTATGTTGGAAATCATATTTAACTTATATTGCCAAGGCAATTTTAAAAATTCATTTTTCTTTAATTTCATTTCAAAGTTCTCTACCTCTAAAAAAAATACCAATTTTCAATATTTTCTGAAAACAACATTGAAACCTTGAGGTTTGGGCTTATCAATATTGTTTGTCATTTCTTGCCAATTAAATGATTGTCCTTGCGGCTTTGTAAACCAACCAAAAAAAGAAAATAAACTGTCATTTGCAAATACAATTCTTTACTTTAAGCTTAGCTTACATCAAATTATATTTTATTTCTATTAAATTAAGAAAGAAAGAAAAAAAAAAACAAAAGACGACAAAAAATTATAATAAGATTAAATCACTGGGAACAAAACAAAAAAAAACCAACATTCATACTTCTGAGCTGTTGTAGGTGGTGTACCTACTGTGTTTTCAATTAATTTGTAAAGAAAAAAAAAATATTAAACTACGCAATATCTCGTCTCGGTCCTACATATAGGTATAGCACCAAAGGACTCTTTCCATAGCAATGTCACACAAATCCTCATCATGTTAAGACTGTCACGCTTTAAATTAAGCTCCTAGCATATACTTTTAAAGTATAGACAAAGCTGGAATATAGAACTTACTGTGTATAGGGATTCTGTTTCCTTTTTTTTCAAAAAGCCTCTCCCTTCTGCCTGTGCTAACATATCACCCCCCCCCCCCCAAAAAAAAACCTTCATCTCTATTATAGAAATGAAACCGCACACATATCAGTTGGCTATTACAACCAACAGCTGGAATAAAGTGTGCTACTATAGAAGTGATTTTTATACCAGAAGAGGATAATATTGCTTTATGCGGTTTTCTCTGCAAATCTGGTCTTTCATCACAAGTAGGCATAATATTTATGATATATCACTCCACCGCCAGAGAGAGCTAGTAAGATTTTCAAGGCTTTTTTTTTTGTGTTGGTGTGCTATGTTTTCTTTTGGTTTTATTCTTTTTGAAGTGATATATTTATATTCAACAGAAGTTACTGCGGATTTATGAAAATATTCGTTTTATTCTGGAAATGTGGAAAATTTATTTAAAATTATAGAATAACAGAAGGAGAATAGTTTAATTTATGCCATGAACAGGGGATTAGTTTGGATGATCCTAAGATCAAAATTAAATTTTATTTTATAACAATTTTAAATAAAGTAAAGTGGCAGCATTCACATACTCGTTAAGTACAAAAAAAATTCAGTTAAGGAAATTTGTATTTTTCGGGAGTTTTATTGCAACTTAAGGGAATTTTAGGAAGGCCTGATTAAAACCCGATTAGCTGAGCAGTAATTTTTTTGGGGAAACATTTTTCAAGTATGTTTTTCTAATTAAATGCCATGTTCAGTCAAGTACCTGTGCTCATAAAAGTGGGTGTGGCAAAAATGTTTGTTTCTTAAAAATACATACATATGTCCAAAGTGCTATCTTTATAGATTTTAATTGTGATGTACCTGATTTTCTAAATCTGTGTTTCTAAACTAAGTTTGTTAAAAAATATACTTAGAATAGAGTGTTACCTATTTAAAAAAAAATTATGCATACTTAACTTAGATTTTCTAGTGTTTTTTTTTTTTTTTTGAAACTAAATCATATTGGTTTTCAACAAAAAAAAAATAATTTTGCGAATTAAATTTTGAAATTTCCAAAAAAAAAAAATACGTATGTACCTATTGAAAATTTCGTAATCTTACATTTTGATAAGTTACCCGGAAATTGCAGTAATCTTGTGTTTTTTTTAATTAAGTTTTGAAATTTTTGTCTGGGAAATTAGTTTTTCAAAAATTCTTATTTGAGCACATGAGAAAACTAAAATTTGTAGGAAATCCTATTTTTCAAAAAATAAGCTTTTGAAAAATTTAGAATATTTTATCCTTTTTTTAATTCGGACAAGAAAATCTCAGATTTGTAAGAATGAATGTGTTTTTCAAAATAATGTATTTCAGTTTTTCTAAACTAATGGTTAGATATACAAGCCAAAAATGTGTTCATTTTTTATTAATTTTTGGAAATTTCTATCTTCACAAATACTTAATATTTTCAAACCACTGGCATTTTTAAATTAAAAAAAATAAAATTTTCTAAAACCTTTTTTTCTCAGTGAAAAATAAAAACTGTTTTTAAAGCTATCTAACGTCTTCTACATTTTTTTTTGAAAGCTGTAAGGCACGATTTTTAACCTAACTATTTGTCGTAGAAAAAAAAACATTTTAAAAAATTTTAGAATTTAGTTTCAAATTTTGTAGAAAATTTTTAATTCAGAAGAGCTTTTCTTGAATTTTTTTAGTTATTTCATTTTCTTCCATTTTTTATATTTTCAAATTGTTTTTTTTTTTTTTTTTTAATATTTTCTAAAGTGATTTTTAAAAGTTATTCAAGAAGCATACGAACCTTTGGAAACTGATTTTCCAAAAAAAATTGCCAGGAAAAAAACAAATAAAATTTTCTACCAACAAATTTTTTACATATTAAAAAGTTGTTTTTTATTTTAAAATAAATTTTAGCGATATTGCAAAATTTTCGAAAAAACTGTTTTTTTTTCAAATATAAATTAACGACTGCCCGCATGGGGCAGTGGATGTTTTGAATTGTGTAGTAATCTTGCATTCTCAGGTGACACATTCATATTTAGATTTTCAAGTAGAGAATTTATTCAATTTTGCCTCAAGACGATTTGTTGACAAAGCTCTTATTCAGTATCAACACTCCAAAGTATTGAAACAGTAGAAATCAGAAATCCTCATTTATCAACCAAATTGACTGTCCTGATAAAATTAAATTAAACAGAGGCATATTATATAAACACTCGACTCAGCCACACTTTAAAGTTTTTTTTTTCTGTTCAAAAATCATATCATCAATCTGAAATCGTTTTCTAAAATTACAAAAACAAACTATTGAAGTAGAACAAATATCTAATAAAACATCGAAAATATTTCTCAAAGTTATAATACCCACTCGTACATATTAAACTCAACCAAATACATATACTACATTATTGAATATGAGAATTCCAATATATAAGTCTCCTACTACACACAATCTTCAATCATCTAACCGACTTTTAGCAATTTGCGATGAACTTAACAATTGATTAAATACACATATGATTTTGCACTCCAAGGTTATACTACAAATAATGGGGTTTCACATCATGCCACTTTATAAAAGTTTCAATGATGGAAACAGTAAGATAAATTTGCTTCAAGTTCTTGGTTTTCTTCATCTTAAGTTATCGTCGTCCGTCGTCGTCGTCGTTGTCGCAACTAAACCAAAACTTGACTACATTTTAACGTATACATACATATTTAAGACACAAAAGAATAGTGTAGAGAAGTAGAAATCAAACACATTTATATGTAGGAGTCTAAAATGTGAAATTGGTTATTTATTACATTAGATATCCTTCGACCATTCTATTTGAATGATTTCTGAAAATTTTTGTATAATCAGTGATGACACTTTATCAAAAATTTTAGGGAGTGAATGAAAGAAATTTAATAAGATATACTACTTTATTTATGGAAGATTAAATGCTAATTTATGACTTGGTTTTGGACATTAAATGAACGGAATAATTTAAGAGATTAAGATGTTTTCTAAAGACAGATTATTTTTTGAAACAAATGTCAGAAAATAGGTTAAAAAATTATTAGGCACAAATATATAAAACGTGGTTTAGCACTTTTCGTCTTTCCAATTCGGCAGGTTAGTTGAGGTTTAGTTTTTATTCAAGGTTCTAATGCTTAAACCAGCGTTAAACCGAAGATAATCTAGCAAACGAACTCTTTTATCTTACAAATTCGCAGGTTAGTTGAGGTTTAGTTCAAGTTCAAGGTTTTAGTGCTTGGACCCAGTCAATCCCATGATTTAACCAGCTATAAACCGAAGTTAATCTAGAAAACAAATTCTTTTATCTTTTGAATTCGCTAGATTAGTTGAGTTTTAGTTTTAGTGCTTGATAACAGCCAATATCATGCTTAAATTAGCGTTAAACCGAGGTTAATCTAGTAAACGTACTCTTTATTTTACAAATTCAGCAGGTTAGTCTAGGTTTAGTTCTTATTCAAGGTTCTAGTGCCTGATAACAGCCAATTCCATGCTTAAAACAGCGTTAAACCAAAGTTAATCTAGCAACAAAAAACTGATAAAACTTTTAGCTGCTTCTACTCAAACAAAATCGAATGATTAACGAACTCCATAACTAAAAATTCAAATAATGAATTCTCTGAGACTACTGTAATCTGATATTGCAATAATCGTGGACTAATCGGGACTTTGATAAACTGTGAACAATTCAGCCCTTAGTCGTTTTTGTTCAATTTCTGTAAACGGCCGACTAATTGGTCAAAGTCACATATATCTGATAATCACTTTAGTCAAGGTTTAGACAAGCTCAAAAAATGGAAATCCTAGGTTAAACACGGTTTAAACAACAGCTTAAAACTAAAATTTCTCATTTAAATTCTTTAACTAGTTGAAAATATGCTTGAAAGATACGTGTTTTCAAAAATTAAAAAAACTTATTCCTTCTTTATGAATGAAGTTTAAATTTAAGACAATTAAAGCAAGTCATTTCAATTTCTTTGTTTTATTCATTCATTCATTCATTTTTTTACATTTTTTTAACGCTAATCTGAAAAAAAGTGTCAACCCTGTTCGCATATTCCATATTCACCATGGGAAAATATTTATCAAAACGAAAAAGTCATACTCATGTTGGAATGTCATGTTTTTCTATTTTGTATTGTATAGTAGTCCTTGGTTTGTTTTGTTAACAACAAAACTCCTCTCACAACCATGCATCCTGACAGGAGATAAACTTTATTGTTAGCAAAAATTCTGATCTTCTATGCGTTCCGTTATTATAACTTTGGTTTCCTTTTTCCATCACATATTTTTTTCTTCTTCTTCTTCTTTCACAAAAGTGGGGGGCGGGACGTTGTTGTT